>BHDV01028043.1:145563-173460 GCA_005406045.1 Adoxophyes honmai
CGAGCGAGCGTCAGGTGCATTTTTTTGGTGCATTAGGTGCATCCAGCGGGATGTGCGCTGACCACTCGGATCCGAAAAAGGCTTTTTTTATTAAAATAATAATAATAACAATATACATCTATCCATATTTTCAAACATTCATAAGTACTTAATCCAAATTCGCCTTAAAAATCGTCGGCACCCGGGGAAAGATTTTGATTATTTTGGTGGCAGTGAATGTGTTAAGTAACCACCCTAAGTATTGCCTAAAGCATACTTTAACCTATTTTACACGAAAGAAACAGGGTGTAGTCTAAACCCCACACGACACAGATAACTCAATTGTTGTCTGTAGTGATCCCGGAACTGTGCAACTAGAGACGTCTTGTTTAGCCCAGCCCGGGGCAATACGGGTCAACTGGCATTCAAAGGGCTTTGTCGCAATAAACTGCTGTATTGTGAGTTCGCTGTGTGCCACAACAGTGAATATGACAACGTTCAGTTGCTGTTGTGGTCTCATACGCTGTTTTGATCAGTGATGAACTCGATGAAGTGATTTAAAGCTGCTAGAACAAAATGTACCTACAACTAAGAGTGATCAACAACAGGAATAGGGTACACAACTTAGTAATAATTAGTCTGTCAATTAGATTACCAAAGAAAAATCAAACAAATGTTTTTTTATTTTCTTTGACAAACAAAAAATTACGATAATACAGCGCGTAAAATTTTCGCGTGATGTCACTATTAAGGTACAATTTTTACCTAGGCGAGGCATGACACAAGCCTCTCTGGAAGTTTGATTATTATTGAAAACAGGTTTCCTTAGGTCATTTTGGCTATAGCGTCTGAACGTATTGTAGGCTAGTTATGATACAAAATGTAGATAAAACCATATAATTAATACAACAACTGGTAACAGCCATACCGTCCACAACTGCAGAAATGCAAATGGCCGCCTAAGGCTACGCTGCGATTGTCTGCGGCGTGGACTATAGACTTAGCACGGCAACACTCCAGTCGCGTCTAGTCTAGTCTACCTGTCACTTTCTGACGCCTCTAGTTAGACAGTGACAGGACAGTCTATCTCGCGCTTTGCTTGCTAAGGCTGTGGGCCGAGGGAGTGGGAATCAAGACAATTACGCTCGTTTTCGGATCCATTAAACTTGAGGATTGCAATTCTCGTGCCGCTGCAGTCATTTTCCCAATTTGTCCGTTCATTTGAATGTTTCGTTCACGCCTGGCCACTTTGAGATGGATACGTCGTATTGTATTTTGGTTGTACATAATGAGTTTGGTAATGAATGACTCCGGGAAAGGGTTAGTGTATTGTGGGCGATGGGCTAGCAACCTGTCACTGTAATATCACGTTTAACCATCTGGTTACCCTGAAATTGCTAAGCGTGGCACTCTATTACACAATTATGTCGGTTTGTTAACCAAAAGCTATGCTAGAAATAGCTACAAAACGTAAAATGGTTATGGTTTTGTGTGACAACTTATGTATGCTCCGCCTACCTCATTCGGAAACAAAAACGTACTACCTTATCAGACGCGTATTTCAGAATATCCATCCAAATATTTCAATATCATGCTTAGAATTTCCAAAGTTGTATTCATAATTGAACATCAGTCTAAACTACCGTGAGGTGAGACTCACTCATGTTAAAAAATACGGAAAACTCATATTTTAAATCGAGTTTAGCTCAACATATTTCAGCCTAAAACTCGATTTAAAGCGTGATTTATTCTTATTTTTCTAGATGTTGTATCTTTCATCTTTTCTCTGACCGGTTCCGCATAGTCTCGGGTTGTCACAGTGTATAGTTCTACTCAGGACCCCTTTAAATATTAAAGCAGCAGGTACAGCGAGCGGCTGCGCGCGCGCCGCGGGCTTGCATTTTAAAGGTCACCAACTCACCAACAAGACAGCGCCGGCCGCGGGCCACAACGCCCCTTGTGTAGATTTTTGGAACAGTGGGTGAAGGGAAAACAGTAGCGCAATTACTTATATAAATACATCGTGGTTGTATTCCGTAATGAGAAAGACTGAGCACACAAAAAACGTTATAGTCAAAATCGTAACGATTTTCGTTCTGTGGCCACAGTTAGAATAATTTCTGGTGATTATGTTTCAATTCAATTTTATCAATTACCCGTGTGGTGCCGGGTTAGAATAGCACCTCCCCCTTTCTTCCCGTGGGTGTCGTAAGAGGCGACTCTGGGAAAGGGTTAGTGTATTGTGGGCGATGGGCTAGCAACCTGTCACTGCATTTATCACGTTTAACTATCTGGTTTCCCTGAAATTGCTAAACGTGGCACTGGATTTTAAAATTCAGGCGTGAGGATAATGTATGTATGTATGATTCAATAAGGCTGCAAAAACATCTGATACGACTCTATTACCAGGGGCAGTAGGACGTGTTAGATATTTTTGCACACTCCTTCGTAGCAGATGCAGATGCTGGTGACTGTACAATAGTGACAGGTTGCTAGTCTGTCACCTGAAAACATACCTACATCTATTTGCTTAGTAGTTTAGTTAAAAAGATGTGCTATTCTATGTAAAACCGACATCACTTAGGATTAGTTAACAAATTGGTGGTTGTGATTATTTGAAGTATCGATTGTGATGTGAATGTTGTCTGATTCGATAAATGTGGAAAGATCCTTCGATCAAAATGTGCATTTAAATTTCACCAGGAAATCCAACTAGTAGAAAAATACAGTTAGCAGCAAAGATTTCGACGCGGTCAATAGCAACGTTTGTACGTATACTTGTGGTACTTCGGATATTTTTTGCAGATTGTATTACCTGCTTGTGGCCGTACTGTTTTAGTAATGTTTCTTCGCCGGAGCGTCATTTTCCCCGCGACGCGTAACTACCCCTTTGGTAATTGCTCGTGTTTGCTCGAGCCTGTTTGTTCGGGATGATCGCTATTGCCCTCTCGAGCTGCCCGTTGCTGAGAAAACAGTAGAATATTATACATTTCGGCTACTTTCCTTTGCACTGGGTGAAAAGATTTTTTTTGTCTAACAGTATGTCCCGGCTATACCTTTCCTTTATGTTCTGTGTAGTGTCAGGCTTAGAATAACTGGATACAACTTAGCAAATAGGTTAAAGTATGCTTAAACCGACAGGTTAATTATGCTTCTTTCGTTAATTTTTCATTCTAAAGTTATGCTAAACATGGTTCAGTTAAGTGAAATAGTCTTGATTTTTCAATGCGACATTACTTTGGTGTTAGCTGAGAATAGGTTTTATTGTGAGTGAGAACAACCAACACAAACAATCCGACTGCTTGACCCTTGCGTCATAAATAACGCATCGCGACCCTTCATCACGTTTTTCATTTTTCAAAAATCGACGCTTGAAATAGACGCGTCAACCCTTCCCGTCAGCTGTCAGCGTCGTTGACGCGGGTCGCGTCACGAATTGATCATCAGCTGTCGGCGGTGACGCCGCGGTTTGTCGGCGCTGACGGATGGCGTCACGGCCGGACGATTTTCCAGTCATTAAGAAGTTTGGAGTAAGTGCGTAGTTTGATGTCGATTCCACTCGATTGGAAGGAGGGCGAACTTTGGGGATTTGTCATTTATCAGATGGAAGTGATTTTGAGGCTGCTGTAAAGCGAACTGAAAAGTTTTGGATTGAGGAAGTGAATGTGATGAAATATTGCACTGGGCTTTACACAGTCAGTCAAAGATACTAGGACAAAGTACCAGAAAATGTCTCGACGTGCTTTTACTCGTATTGTCTCAATACTACAAGGTTGTTTGTATGTATTTTAGGATCATAGTATTATCTTTTTTGTTGACTGTAGTTTAGACTAATTCGGCATTGTATGTATTCATTCAGCATTTTTTTCTTTTCATAAACAAACACATGTCAACCAAAATTAAAAAAAAAAAAAACTTCGTTAAACATACCTACATTTATTTTTAGTTTTCCATATGGCACACCACTCTAACTCTTCAAAATCAAAAGACGATTAAGGAAACAGATTATGGTATATTTTAGGCAACAGGCTAGCAACCTGTCACTGGCCATCTCTAAACCTAAAAATTATGCTGGAAGTGTATAAATATAAATATAAATATAAATATAAATATCTCTGGACAATTTTTACACCAATCATCTAGTCCCAAAGTAGGCAATTTAATGCCTGTGTTATGGGTACTAGACAACGGATAAACATACTTATATATAGATAAACATCCAAGACTCGAAAGCAAACATGGAGTCGTGGTTGCGTCTGCCTCTCATACCCCATTTCGAAATGCAGCCGTGATGTGCAGTCAGGGACATTGGATGTCTAGAGTCTGGCTAACCAAAGCGTGACCTGGGATTTTTCTAAAAAGTTTTATATGGGAACATTATTAATCTGACAAAGATATGCACCCCATTCACGATAGCTCCGGGATGTGGTCGGATCCTTTAACCTGGTCCAATTTGATCGTCAATGGCGAATCGTCGCTCCAGAGTTCGAACCCACGTCCGCGCACGATATTTTTGGCGCGAACTCACCGTGAATGTCGGATCCCACGTCCAAGCCGTCAGTTCGTTCGTCAGTGTTGCCAATTTAGCAAGTTACGCAATATTTGGCATATTATTTATTTGTTGTTTTGCATCTAGCATACTTTTTGGCATAAAATCATTAGGTAAATATTTAACCATGAACTTACTTTAAATGACGTTTAATTAGAAACGACAATAAAAACAAAGTTTACCATAGACGCGTTTTGTCATTTTCATGTTTCCCTTTTTATTAGGCACTCTTTATCTTGCCTTTGTTTAACTTTATATTTTATTTCATATCTAGTCGTAAAAAAATAATGTTTGCATTGTTGTATAAGGAAGTCAAAAAACGCCCTCGGTGCCTTCCTACACCAATCGCATTCTTTGACTCCTCTTATAAATAAGCATTAAGTATTATGAAATTAAATGACGTTCTATTTAATTTGACATTTAAATTTTTTTTGCATATTTTCTAGCATTATTTTACGACAATTAACATATTTTAGGCATAATTTTAGCATTGCGTTGGCAATACTGTTGAGAACTGAAGAGCCGGAGCGACGCCAGTCAATGGGCAAATCCAGTGCTACCGGCGTCGCTCCATTTGGATGTGGGTCCCGCCCACATCCCGGAGCTATCGTGAATGGGGTGCTATACGTCAAACGTTCGTGTCAGTGTTGTGCTACTATAGTTAGTAATACCATATAAATATTTTTTAAATTTGCCGCGTTTTCTCAGGTCACGCTTTGGTTAGCCAGACTTTAGGTTGAGATACTTCTAAAATTGGCCTGATTACTGTTTCCAGCCAGTTGCATGACATAAATACTCAATATTGTTCATGGTGAAGTTTGTCCTACGAACAAATTATGAAGGCGGTCACCTGCTAAACATTCAATTTCCTCTACTGTATGAATTTTAGTGGCACAGTTTAGAAACTGCGTCTCTCAACACAATAGTAAGTGTATTATTTTTGCTGTTTTGCCATTTATTTCGGTTCTCGCCGAGGCTGCTTTGCATGTCACGCACGCCCGCGCCGGCGCATGAATAAACCGGTTTGGTAAAACAATCACGTTTTACTAGCGTTTGACAGCCCAGTGATTTGGAAGCTGACTTTATCTAACTGCGATTTCGGCGGGTACTTAAATGAAGCTTTTTTGATCGTGGAGTTCTTGTTGTTTTTGTGATTTTCAAATGTTAGTCATATTGGCATTGTTTCTAATGTTTTTTGTTTTTATGTTACGTAAAATCTCTCGTTTTTGTGTCCTCTACTTATTCTTTTCTTGCTGTTTTGTTTAGGTATGTGTAGAAAAACTTTAGGAATGTAAAAGAGTAAAATCACACAATGACAATGTCTATAATATGTAGTAAACCCTTACGGGCCGGATTTATGAAGAGTCTACTCATAGTTGCTGTAATGCAGCCGAAACGTCGACGTAATTAATATCATAATAAAGCGTAATTAAGTCCCGCGTTTTTAAAATATGGGTGAGAATCACAAAAGCTTGAAACCTTTAAAAAAAAAGTTGACATTTTTCAACTTTACTAAAATTATTCAAGCTAGCCTAGTGCTTGCTGTGACTGAAACAGAATAAACAAACACAGCAATTAAAATCAGGAGAGACTTCTATTTTAAAATTAGCAAGTCTCTATTTGGAACTGAGATCTTATTTGTATCTCAAATTAAAGTTTCAGCTAGTTCCCGATGCACAAGCAAGCTCGCAGTTAGCACAATCACACTGTCCGACTTACTTGAATCTACTGAAACCAGTCCAGTAGGCTAGGTTTGGTTTTGCTACATTTTACTTAGTTTTGTCTTTTGTCGTTAACAATTGGTGTCAAATCATTGATGCACATGTACCATCGAACCAACTGATTCCTGACCCACCGCAGAACGTTGTCACAATAAACGTCATAAACATTTCCTTTGTCAGACAATGTAATGTCACTATGACGTTCACTGTGAATAGGTTCTATGGTGGGTCAGGAATCAATTGGTTCGATGGTACTCCAATGCTGTAGTTACTTGTAGACTGGTAGCCTCTCAACTTCCTCCTGCTCAACAAAACGTATCAATTGAATAAAACCTGATTTGCGCAATTAATTACAATTGATATGAAAGGTCTGTTGTAGTTTTAACATCGAACTCACTCAGACATGGTAACTTTAGTTAATGAAATGTTTAAGTGTGTCTTTAGTTACTTCATTAAAACATTATGTTGTACTAGCTTTTGCCCGCGGCTACGCTCGCGTTAAATTCGCAGTAACACAAAAGAGATCTTGTTAGTCACAGCCCGCATAGCATAGCTTTTTACGTAGAAAATTGCGGAATCCTACTATTCTTCCTATCGTCATATTTTGGAAAATTCAAACAAAATCTTTATAAATTGTAGTCTATGTGCTATTCTGATGTATAAGCTACATTACTGTAAAGTATCCATTGTCCATTCAGTAGTTTTTGCGCTAAAGAGTAACAAACATCCAAACATCCAAACATAGTCACAAACTTTCACATTTATAATATTAGTAGGATTTTTAACATTGAACTCACTAAAACCTAATTCAGGTAGTTTGTACCTTTAATTAATTAAACATTTGAGATCACACAGACTTTCTTACACCTCCATCCTCAGCCAACTCTAATTGTTTGTTCATTTTAGAATTTTGTAGTCCTTTTCACAATTTCAACCCCATTTTTCATTATGCAATAAACATCAACACTTATATTTATTCTGGAAGATACATGATTAAAATTAAGAGCTATTACTAAATTTTATAAACTAAAAGTCGCTGGTGATAGCTAGAAATAAGATGACCGTCCTGCTGTGTTCACTGCGACATCTCAAGGAGTCACCTGCAAGGGGACGACACACAGGGAATTATTTAGCAGCGTCTCGCTGTCTTGCGAGCCGGCGGGCGAGCTACTGGCTCGACTAAACATATCACCGGCACGCGAGCATTGATTTAAATGTAAGGGTGTGCTAGTGCTGTGTGATGAGCAAAGTTTTTGTTACAGTTCATACAGGGTGGCCGGATATCTACCATAAATATTTTAAACTAGCTGTGCCCGCGACTCCGTCTGCGTGGAATAGTGACTAATTTCTCCCGTTTTTTCCACATTTTCCACTATTTCTTCGGCCATATTGGTTGCAGCGTGATGTTATATACCCTAAAGCCTTCCTCGATAAATGGTCTATCCAACACAAAAATAATTTTTCAATTCAAACCAGTAGTTCCTGAGATTAGCTCGTTCAAACAAACAAACCCTTCAGCTTTATAATATTAGTATAGGATAATGGTCGGGTATACGCTGAAAAACCCTGTAAAATATTTCCTGAAAATTTTCATTATTCAAATATATGTTTTATTGCTTTTCAGGTCATTGCACCCTGTGTTTTACCTGTCTTACGTCTACGCAAGTCCCGTTAGTACGCACGCATCTGCAATCATGCAACATTGCGATACTACGCGGTTGAATAAGAGCCGGAGTACCATCGCAAACAGGGATTGTTGAGCCACTTACCTATGTTTGTAACTTGGTCGTGTAATACTAATCCAATAGCTGACATCTAGTCGGTCACATCGGTCATTGATTACATGTCTAAATTGCGAACAGTGGCAAGTGGCTCAACAATGCCGGTTCGTGACTGTACAAAAGACCGGGCAATCATTTCAGGATTTTCAGGAATTTTTGGGATTTTCAAACCAGGAATCGAGCTTTATAATCAGATTCTTTAGCCCCTGGACTATCCGACTAAAAAAATGCATTTTAATTCGGACGCATTATAACGCTTCTTTACATTTATTAGCTCCGTGCTATTCCAATAGTCCGCACTAGCCGTGTAGATACCGGAATAGCTTTGTCCGTAGTTTCAGGATCTTGTGGTATTAAGGCGGTTGTCCATCGAGCCCTAGCGAGATGACGCTATGTTGGAATTAACTAGTTAGTAGCTATCTGTCGGTTTAGCACAACAAGGCGTAATTAGAGATACGTGCGAGATAAACGATACCTGTCACTGTCTAACTAGAGACGTCGAAAAGTGATAGACAGTCTGTCTCTCGCCAGACTCGCTCACTCATGTTTTCTCGCCTCTTTTCAAGTTGTCCCACATCGCCAGTAAAAAATCATTAGGGGCAGCGCTGACGACAGACTTTTGTGCGATCGAGTCTGCGGAGCAATAAAAACTCTGAATGGGAACTGTCTGCGCGCCATTCAGAGATTTTATTGCTACGCAGACTCGATCGCATAAAAGTCTGTCGTCTGCGCTGCGCTTTAAAGTGCTAAGTTAATTGATAACTCTATATCAGCAGCAATATGGTTTATTTTTACACTAATTCATAATAATATTGCTATTATCTCACACGTACGTTTTCGCAAACCTTTACCTTCCACCGGAGATGCGCAATTCTAGGTTTATTTTTTACTAGCCTCGCTTTGCCAGTGGATATCACCTTTACACTGCATTATGCGCGACCTGAACTTCGGGACATTACTTGATTGAAACTTGCTTGGATCGAAATAGACCCAATTACAGAACCAACGTACTCTTACGACGTTGAGTGGAAATGTCCGGGTTTTTTGCAGTATTTTTGGATTTTATGCGGTGAGGTTAAAAGGGAAGTTATGTTTTGGCCACCGTATACAAGTTTCTGCGAAGTCTAAAATATATATGAAACATTAGAAAGGATTGATTGGATGTTAGGATTACAAAATAACGTAATGATGACTTTTGATAGAACAGATCGATAGATAGTAGTAGCATTTCATAATGATCTGCCTCTCCCATTTGGGAATACAAGTGTTATGTATGTATGGTTTTGTATTGGGATAGCTAGTGTAGCTTTGTATAGCATAGATTTTTGATACATAGGTCGCATTGATCTGAAAAATGGTGAAATTTGTATTTCACAAGCTCATTTATTAAAAAAAATCAGGAAACATTTTATAGGGGCTTCAAAACTGTGTGCCCGTCCACTGGTATTTTAAATTTCCAACCACCTTGTAATTACATAACATAATATAACCGTCACGTCTTATTCCCTGCGGGGTAGGCAGAGACAACAGAGCGCCATTCGCTTCTATTCTGACATACTTCTTTCGCTTCACTAACATTCATCACTCTCGTCATTGTAATTTTTTTCTTGTTTAAAAGTATGTGTATAAAACAGGAAATTTTTGGCCAAGGTTGTTCTAAACCTTACTTTTCCAAACTAAGATAACAACATAGAACATAGTAAGATTGTTTCTGCTTGAAAATGATTGCTAAATCAGCAAGTCCTTTTTCAATTAGACGCCGTTCACAAGCTTTGGATGACTCCGTCGCCACGAGGCAGGCTTAATAACAAAGATATTAATAAGAGACGAGCGCAATATCGTGGATATTACAAAGGTTTACAGCACTTAAAATGGTGTCGTACACGGCCAGGGTGGGAAAAATGGGTAAGACCGAGTTGGAAGCACGCGAGGGGTTTCGAACCTCTATACGACAGTTGCGGTTATAATAATCCGTACCAATATAGTATAAATGTGAAAGTGTGTTTGTTTGTTTGTTTGTTTGTTTGTCCGTCTTTCACGGCTAAACGGAGCGCTGGATTGACGTGATTTTTTAGGTAGAGATAGTATAGGGCATGGAGAGTGACACAGGCTATATTTTGTCTCCTCAAAACCCCCCATTTCCCTAAAGTGAGGAGTGGAAGTTTTCAATGTAGAAAGCTATAAAATTGGTATGTGTGCTATCTCTTCTATGATACCCCGAATTTAACGCGAGTGGAGCCGCGGGCAAAAGCTAGTAATACATACATAGTTATTAGTTACTTACCATCACGGCTGTGTTCCGATACGGGGTAGAGCACAGGAAATATGACAAACAAAACCATGACTATTTCAATCTTATGCTAAATGTGGCTACGAAACGCGAAATAGTCATGGTTTTGATCATGTAACGTTTTGTGTGCTCTGGCAACCCCGCTAGGGAATACCGGCGTGATGTGTGGTTTTTTGATTGGTGATTTAAAATAACACCTCTCCGTTTCTGCCGTGGATGTCGTAAGAGACGACTAAGGAAACAGGTTAAGGAGTATTTTAGGCGACAGGCTAGCAACCTGCCTCTATTATACCTCCCAACTCAAAACTTAAAAAATATACTGCAAGTGAACACGTAACGTGAATTACTCATGGTTTTGCCTATGCAACGTTTCGTGTGCTCTGCCTACTCCATTTGGGAATACAGGCGTGACATACATACATACGTATGTATGTATTTTTGATGCTGCTTTTGGCAGCTACACTTGTCTCGTGACGTTCCCACTCGGTTAAAGCAAGCCTCTCTGCGAACCTCTTAAGCCATTAAAACTACCTCGCAGCGCATTTCCGTACATTTCTTGGCAACGCATTAAAATTCAGAGCCAAGGTTTTATCTTAATTGGAGGCCTCCGACACACGCGGCGCCGGCGCCGATTGCCCTTGCACTGCGTTTGCACCGCGCGTTTTTTTCGCCACATTTGAAGGTACTAGGAACAGACGAAGGGACGGTCGTTGGAGATTCTGTAATCAAGTAAAGCGGGTAGGTTGAGCTGACCCTGTCACTGGTTAGCAGGTAGACAGAATTAAAGGAAACAAGGAGTGAGTTTTACAAAACTATGATACAATATAAAAATGTATATACTAACTAGTACTCCTCGTAGAGCTCAAGTTCAATATAAATATGAAAAACACTGGCCTTACGACGTGTTAGGCTTTATGACGGATAGCAGCCAGTACAGAAAGAAGAAGATTCAGGCCGCTTCAAAGCTCCCTCAAGGTTTGGTACTCCGCACCGATCTATTCCGAAGCAGTAGAGCGACGGGAAACGGACAGCGAGCACAAATAGGAAGCGAAGCGGGAAAGGAAGATCTGGAAGCAGGCAGCATACGTGTTGCGATTTTGCTTGTAACACCCATCCAAACCTCGTTTCAAAGCCTAGGCTAGCTAACGTTAAACTAGACGAGACTTGGATTACGTTTCACAAAGTATTTATAAAGGGAAATCAATGCTATTTTCAAGAATTTAACACAGTACTTACTTGTTTATTTTTAAAGAGTGGCCAGGCTGTCCTCCCTGGCCCGGTAGAGGGCGCGTGTAAATAATAAATCAGTTACATTTTGTTGCGCGAACATTATTCATGACGTCAATTTATTGAAAAGCCGGGGCGGGACAATCGGGGATCCGTCTGTTTGCGTATGCTAATGTTTTAAACAACGCAAGTGGCCCCCTTGGTGGATCCGGAGCAAGGGCGGATCTGGATCAAGCTGGCTTGCAGGTCAGGTCACAGCTCAGCTTCAGTGACCTGTTTGGCGTCGGGATAGAATAACACCTCTCCATTTCTTCCGTGGATGTCGTAAGAGGCGACTAAGGAAAATAGGTTTAGGTATACTTTAGGCGACAGGCTAGCAACCTGTCACTATTGTACCAGCCACCTCAAAACCTAAAAAAATATTACTTATGCTAGAAGTGGCCACAAAACGTGAAATAGTCATCGTTTTGTCTATGTAGCGTTTTGTGTGCACTGCCTACCCCGTTTGGGAATACAGGCGTGATTGTATGTATGTATGTATGAATTTGTTCAGTTATGACAAGCTTTGATTTCATTTTTGGTCAAACCAGCTTGGACTGAGGGTCACGCTTAATGTCAGGCTAAGGGTTACGGCTTGACCAGATCTACTCTTGTACCATCACGAACAGGGATTGTTGAGCCACTTACCTATTTTCGTAACTTGGTCGTGTAATACTAATCCAATAGCTGACATCTAGTCGGTCACATCGGTCATTGATTACACGTCTAAATTGCGAACAGTGGCAAGTGCTGGAATTTCCATAATTATTGACATATTGACATATATGTATTGACAGCGGCCGTCGCGACTACTCGAGCATCCTCGGGCATTCCCGCGACAGCTCGCGCAGTCGCACGGCTTTGTTTATGGAATGCGCTAGAATTCCCGCGGATCCGCGGGCATCCGCGCGCATCGTTAAAGTTTCTCAAGCGATAATAAGTCTTATTGTAATGAAAATAAAGTTGAAATTCTCATGACACTGAAACTGCGCTCCGCTACGCCGCGCTGCGCTGCTCTTCTGGTGTGAATTGAGCCTAAGGCGAACGACTCAGTGTCACGCTTGAAATCTAGGTGCCAAACATTTTCAAGAAAATAACAAAGATGATCTATGGTGATTTGTTTTCAATTACTTCCTTGTTATTTTTTATCGTAGGTATAATAAAAAAGAAGATAAAACATTATCGTCGTTTGAAACAAAACAATGAATAACTTTAGTTTATTATCAACGCGATTAAAACTCTGAACGCAAAATTACGGCCGCTCTGAATGATAATTTCACGGACGCTTCTAATGACTTCATAAAGAGATAATTAAAAAATGATTTCGTAATTTACTGCCCCCCCTCCCTGAAAGTCATTAACATTGTTTCCCTTCCTACCTTTTGTACGATCGTTAAAGGAATCTGAAATGACTCTGGAATGTGTTCGAAGAAGGTACACACGTACGCCTTCCTTTGATAGAACCTGAAGTGTTATATGTTTAAAATACATAGACATCAAGCCCTGTTTCCTAAAGGGAAAGTAGGTAGTAAGTAGTGTCGAACTAATTCATTTCCCACCGCAGAACGCTCGCTGTTACAATAATAAACCTTATAAATTTTTCCATTGAAGAGCAATATAAATTTTCTGTGTCAAAATATCACTTGTGTTATCAAATGTTTTTTTTTATTTTCTTTCTTACTTAAAACCAAAATCGTAACTATGCATACGTTTCAAAGCTTCGAAACTTGACGGTGAAACTGCAATGGCGTATAATAATAACCAGAAACTGAACCAAAGCTTTAGTGTGGCATCGTAACTATGGCTCGAAGTTATCATTTGTTTGCTAAAACTTGAGGGTTTGTTTAATTTCGGAGACGGCGCCCGCGCCGCGGTAAATACAATATTGTCCTTCTTGAGAGGAAGTTCGATCACATGCTTGGAAGTAGCAGAAGCATAACTAAATATTCAGCTTCATCTACATTATCTGCAACGTGTTACAAAAATACGAGTAAAACTGAAAGGGGGTTAAATAGCCCATTATAAGGAGTCAATTTACAATATTTGAAAAAAAAGATGCCATTGATTCCTCTTATTGGGTTTGCAAACCTTTTAATAATTTACATTTTTACCCGGATTTTTGTAACTCGTTGTATTAACATAGTTTATTTTTCGTCTACAAGAAGTCCACTGCTGAACATAGTTCACCTTTTTGGACTTTTACATGTACCGGTTGAAAGCGACTTGCATCCATCGTCTTCCGGCGACTTTTATAGAGTCTGTCCATCTTGTAGTTGGACGTCCTACGCTGCGCTTGCTGGTCCATGATCTCCACTCTTAATGAAGCTGATATCAATTTAAAGAGAGGAAGATATCCGTGTGGTGTCGGGTTCACGATAACACCTTTCCATTTCTTTCGTGGGTGTCGTAGGAGGCGACTAAGGAACTTAGGTTAGGGTAAGATTTAGGCTCCGAATTTTGCATTAAAAGTGAGTCATAAAGAGTTTCATGTTTGGAATCCGAAATATTTCGAATGAAAGCCGATAGGTACTACACGAAATTGTACTCTAATACTAAGTTGCACATTTCGTATTATTTTATCATCCCTACTGCTTTCTCGTCACTATGCCATAGGTGAGGGATCAAGTAGCACCGATATGATATTATTAATACACGGCGCGACTGAGAGAGGCGTACCTCACACAACGGGTGCGAGGGAGACGCAAGATCCCCAGGGCACGGAGCATTAGGGCAAGCGATTAATAAGTAATAAGGAGAGACTTAGAACGCTCGCAGGTGGCAACGTTGCCAAGCGTTTACTGAGGCAGAGATTTCTATGCGGAAATTTTGGGCCTAAGTTTTGTGTACAAGGAAGCATTAGACTGGGGATTAACGGGCTCGTTTTGTGTTCACTTGAACTTAATCACTTCATTATGTGGATATTTTATTTGTTTTGGGTGTTGGGTTACAATCCGTCTCAAATGGGCACACGAAACGTGACGTAGATAAAACAAAGTCTAGGTCTCGTTTCGTAGCCACTTCTTGCATTTTTTTTAGGTATAAAAACAGATTTTGTCTTTGGAGCTTTTCGTGTACAGTCGACCAAGAAATTGGTCTACCCCCTCAAGATCGATTTTCATTTGAACCTCATGAAACAACAAGGTCGATTTCCCCTCGCCATAATATTATGACAGTGACAATGTCAACCTTGTGATAATTTTGATCTCACAGAAACTTTTGTCAAAAGTGGTAGACCACTTTCTTGGCCCACCGTACTCTGCCTACCCCATTTGGGAATACATGCGTGATGTATGTAAAAACAGACGAAAGGGGTATAATTAGTGACAGGTTGCTAGCCTGTCGCCTTAATCATGCCTTAACGTATTTACTTATTGTTAGTAGTACTATGTTATTCGTAGCAGAATGAAGGGAAACTAACCATTAAAATGCATTCAAAGAAGCTGAAATTTCTTTTAACCTCCTATTTCTTTCTCCCATTTAAATAGCTCTCTGTCGACGCGATCACTAATCCACTTCACCGGCAAGTGCAGTGTAGACTGATGCAATGTTCTGACGCTCTTGTGTCCTGACGTATCTTAAAATGGGGAAAGTAGGGATACCAGAAGATTGAAGCGAGTTTCATACTGCGTATCAGGGATATAACGGATGCATCTTTTTTCACATCCGCAGATGCGGATTTTAAGAGGCCAACATCCGCGGATGCGGATTTGTACAATAACTCAATTACTGGTTTTGGTAGGGTAAGAAAATAGAGTACTGCGCTTCAGATCTTGTCACGACCGCGACAAAAATAATAGCAAACGCGTCACCGTCACCGATTCACCGAAGTCCGAAATCAAATTACTGCTCGCCTATTGGTCGATACTCGAAACGCGCATCTCGCTGGGCCCGCCACTTTCTTTCTTGTCGCGACATGCTACACATCCGCATCCGCATAAACTCCGCATCGAATTTATGCGGATGCGAATGCAGATGCGGATCTCTAAATCGTTGCGGATGTTCCGCATATGCGGATACGGATGCGAATATTCGCAACATCCCTGCTGCGAATTTCATGTAGACGAGGTTGGGGGCAACTTTTAGTCAACGAGCTGTTATTTCGATGCTGTAAAGTCGAATCAATTGATTGGATGGATGGTTCTTCCTCAAAATAATATCTCATTGTACCACGTCGCGTAAAAACAGTTATTTTCTCATTTTTGTAGTGTTCGTTTTCAAATTAACTATGTGATAAGTAGGTTTAAGTCTAGTTAAAAAAAGGTTAGGTTAAGTCGTTTATTACTACTACTGGGTGCCAAAAATGTGTAACAATGACTATTCTACGACAAAATTTTACCCTCCTTCGATTAAATCGACTTTAAATCTTCCTGTATTCAGTTAAAAGTGTAGTGTGGCGACTGGCGGCCCTGTGCGTGCGCCGGCAGATTTATCGGATCGCAGTGCAGATGCGATTGATGGCGGCCGCCAGTGCGGTACGTCTAGTGTGTTCAAAACGACCATGCAGTCGATAACGGTTTCGTTTGCGAGCTATGAAAACTGAGACAGCGCTGCCAGCGGAACGTTTGCACAACTGCCGCGGTCGACAACTATCCATATAATTCCGCGTTAATTCGCAAGCAATATCGATATCGAATTTATCATCGTTTTGAAGACACTAGATGCTCAGTAGGTGTAGTTTGTTCAAAACGATCGTGCAGTCGATAGCGATTTCGTTTGCGAGTTATCGTAAAATTGTATGGAAACGTGTCGACCGCCCCAGTTGTGAAAACGTTCCGCTGGCGCTGTCTCAGTTTCCTTACAATTTTGCGACAACTCGTAAACGAAATAGTTATCCTTCACGATCGTTTTGAACACACTAGACGTATAGCGGCGATTGGTGGCAGCCGCAGCGATATTCGGATCACTTGCATTTCGGAGTCGGGAATGATCGGGTTAGCACTGAAAGGCGGATCGGCATATCCACGGGTTAAGTCGCGCTGTCTGCGAAATTGTAACCTAGAAAGCTATGCACCTGTACGATGATACCTATGTACATAATACATACATGTATAAACGACACGCCGTATTCCCAGATGGGATAGGCAGAGCACACAAAACGCTGCGTACACGAAACCATGACTACTTCACGTCCGTTGCTACTTCTTACTTATACTTTTTTTAGGTTAACGTTCGCAGGTAAAATAGTGATAGGTTGCCTATCTTCTAAAATATACCTAAACCTATTTCCTAAGTCGCCTCTTACGACATCCACGGAAGAAATGGAGAGGTGTTATTTTAAACCCGACACTACACGAGGTTATTAACATACATTATCATCAAGCCGTATGCCCTGCAGTAGGCAGAGACAACTGAGCGCCATTTGCTTCTATTCTGGCATACTTTTCTCATGTCAAGTCGTCAACGAGTTGGTCGATGTACGATCTTCGAGGGCGCTCCCGATCGACTTGCCCTACGCTTCCCTTGAAATTTGTTTGCACACCCTTGTTCCATACATTATCTCCACACGTCTAAACCAACGCAACATTCCTTTCTCTATTCTGTAAATCAGTGGTTCTTAACCTTTTTGCCTGGCGACCCAAAATCCAAAAATATAAGAAGCCAGCGACCCAGTCAAACTTTAAAAAACAAATGAAATGCAGTGACTGCGGTTTGTTTTTTAAAAAAGTCCCCCGGGTCCTGCGACCCATCTCGATATGGCCCGCGACCCAAATTTGGGTCGCGTCCCGAGGTTAAGATACGATGCTGTAAATCAAAAATACTTAAAATAAGTGTTAAGTGTGTGTTTTTCCAAGCTTCCGTATGGTGTCGGATTTTGAATAACACCTCTCAGCTTCTACCGTGGCTGTCGTAAGAGGCGACTAAGGGAAATTAAGGTATATTTTAAGTGACAGCTAGTAACCACTTTTACGACTATACCTGCCGATTCAAGCCCCAAAAAAAAAAATGCTGGAAGTAGCCACAAAACGCGAAATGGTCATGGTTTTGGCTACGTAGCGTTTCGTGTCCTCTGCCTACTCGATTTGGGAATATAGGAGTAATGTATGTACAATCGAACCTACTGATTCCTGACCCACTGTAGAACGTTGTCACAATAAACGTAATAAAAATTTCCTTTGTCAAGCAATGTAATGTCACTATGACGTTCACTGTGAATAGGTTCTATGGTGGGTCAGGAATCAATTGGTTCGATGGTATGTATGTAAAAAGTGTTCCATACTTTTTCAAAATCTGTCTTGCGGTCAAATTAGAGTGATATATTTTTACCCAGTCGTCATCCCTTTTAGAAAATATAAAAAACCCTCTGTTTCCATCAATAGATACCAAGCAACCAATCACCCAAATGGTTCATAAAATATAAATAAATCAACTGTAAATGTTTTATTTCACAACCGCTCGGCTGATACCGAACTCGTCTGAAAATCTCCCGCGCGCCATCAAGCAATGTTATTAATTCGTGCAAATATTTTGAACAAGGCTTCGGTCATAGTCAATAAAATAAGGGGAAACAGTATCTCGAGCAGTTTTAATGTTTTTGTACTAATTCACTGGTTGCCTAGATTATACTTAAATCATAATCATTTTCCGAATGGTGTCGGGTTTAACACATTTAGAACCAAGGACCCGGCTCCCGGGTTCTTCAAACATTCGCGAGCTACCGAGAACCCGGTAGCCAGGTTCTTTTTGTACTAGCGATAGACTACTCGATTCCGCGCAGATGTTTTGATTTTAGGCGTGGTCGTGAATGTGTTAAAAACACCTATGGTAAAAGGCGTCTAAGAGAGTTTATTTGTATATTCTTTAGGCGACTGGCTATTATGCACCTTTCATCTATGTTCATACCTAAAATTACAAGCAGTTACGAAGTGTGAAGTGCTTAGTCATTGTTTTGTCTATATAAGGTTTTGTGCTCTGCTCACCCCATTTAGTAATACAGAAGTAAGCGTGATTGTTTGTAATAAGTATCATGCTATCTATTTCTATTTCAAACATAAAATATTGTATTTTTATTCCTTCGTTTTTAAATTAGTGTCGTAACTAAATAATTTATTACATTTCTAGAAAGCAAGTAACAGGAATTTATTTTATACTTCTAACTATAATAAAAATGCAAGCAACTCTGCAATCTTTTTAAACTTCTACCGCTGAATCGATTACGAAGTAATTTGATACGAAAGTATCTGTATGCCTATATCAAATCGGGTTTATACCTACGAAGTAAAATTACTGCTCGCTGTATATACTGTGACCGTCGTTGGTTGTCGTCGGCTCTCATAATAATTGAACAAAGGGAAGTATCAATTTGTTGCGTCGCGGCGACTCAACCGGGATGTTTTTAATTGCCACCCAGAACTTGTGTAATGTTCAATAAAAAAATGACATTATGTTGCCATTGTTAAATTATGATTCAGGTACGCTGTGTTCCACCGTTCTTTGTTTTGATGGCAGATTATGTGATGATTATGTTTATTTTGAGAGTTGTACGCTTGAAGAGAAGTTTAAGACTAATATAAGACTAAATATCACTACTTATTTCAACAAAAATAAATGGAATAGGTAATATTGAACTCAGATTGCAAGCCTCTCGCCTATTAAGACATCCGCGGGAAAAAAAAAACAGAGATGTCATTCTATTTCCGATACCACTCGTAACTTAAAAAAAAACAGAAGAATATCAATTTTGTAAGGCATGCTTTTGCGGCCAGAGACGCCTGAGATTAACGCAGGAGTAATTGAGAATTTTGTTCCCGAGGTCCCCTATGAGGCTGACATAGTCACCAAGTGTGCTTAAGCCTCGTCAAAATATAAGATTGAAAAAAAAATTGTTTCAAAGGTTTTCGTCTCTTCTTAACTTTAGAAGTTAACCGAAATTAGCCTTAAAATGGAGGCAATTTCCCCTGACCAGCGGCGGCTGAAAAAGCAATCGGAGCATTAAAAGTTTAGAGTGACCGATAATGGACGGAGGATTAGGCCGTTTATTTATTCAAGAACAGCTGCTGAAGCCTCCGTGGATGAGTTTAAGTTGGGCACAGAACTGATAAGGAATGACTCTAATAACATAAAATGACTGTACAACAGTCAAAAAAATTGATAATAATTGTGCCACTTTGTACCTTTTTACAAGAAATTATCACTGTGATATACCATACTATCTACAACTCAAAGCAAATGAAACTCATTATGAAAAGGTTCAAAGTGGCACAAATATCAATTTCTTTGACTGTACGCAAAAGTGGGTTGAGATGAACTGGTTTTGGGTGTATAATCCCAACGCAGAGCACTCTGCACTGGTCCTGCCTAAGAATTGTAGCCAAAGCCCGCTAATACCGGGAAGAGGCCTCACCTGAGAGCTCGTTCCCACCATGTCGGATATCGGGCCGATTTTTTATGGGGTGTCGGCGCCTCTGTTCACGATAGTCGGCTGTCAGCCACGATAATGTGAATGCGCGAATGCGACGCGCGGGAGGCACAGGGGGTGAGACGTGAGCAGGGTCGGCCCTACATCCGATATTATGTGAACTGCGCGGCTGACACGATTTTTTATCGGCGTGTGGGCTGTCAAAACGCCCGACATTTTATCGTTGTCGATCGTGTGTGAACAGTAAAGTTCCATTATAAAATGTTCTGCCGCTACGACTCCCCATAACAAATCGGCCCGACATCCGGTATGGTGGGAACGAGCTCTGAGAGTTATGGTTTGAAAGTTTAAATGAACAAAAATAATAAAAATTGACCACAATAACCGAAAAACAATTACAGTTTGATCAAATTTGTCAGTTTTTATTAAAATGCCCATATTTCTCAAACTGCATGGGATAGATTTTTCCGCCGTTTTTTTTTCTCATGATGATTATGGTTATGAGTAATCCTGTCACCCCCTTTTGGCTGGACACCCTGTGTAGGTAGAAAGTATTTCACGATTTCAATATCTCCTCCACTAACTCTCCGTTATTATCCACTGATCAAAATATAACGCAACTGTCTTGCACTCTGGACCCTCTAAATTAGGGTAAGAATGGAAACCATTACGTACCCGGAGCCCCTTTACCCGGCTGCCGGGTAAACTACGCCCCGGTTAATAATTAACCCGCGATTATCTTCCAACGCCGTCATAAACTACCGGAGATACCCGAAGGTACCCGAAGTTACCATTCTCAAAATAGTCATTGTTTGTATTTGGAAATGACTTACAAATAACTGAATGAACGAAATGGAGAGGTGGTATTTTTGAACTCGACACCCGGACTAGCAACCCGATACTATCATAATAATATCAGCTTATAAGCCCGTCACAGACTACGCATATACGATAATATTTTATCTGCGTATAAATGCCATTTATCCATAAATATGTTGGTGTCAAAAGATACCTGACGGTAAATCTGCGCAGTGTGTGGTAGCTCATTGAATTGTATAGGGAGCGATATTGACAGATATATGTTCTGTAACAGATCGTCGTATCCTACGAAAAGGGGCGTAACTACAAAAAGTTGATTTTACAGGAGACGCTTTAAACTGTTTAAAAAAATCAGCGTAAAACCTAGTAATCTAAAATTAAAAAGTAAGAATACTTGACACCCTACAATTTTTATGGTTAAATATATTTTTTATTTTTTATGTAATTTATGTAAAATATGTCAGTTAATTCTTTTTACCACGAGAGTTTAAAAAAAAACTTTATTTTTTCACGAGGAAAAAAGGCGTAATGTAGTTAATGCCATAAAAAATTATGTCGTAAATACGTTATCTCCATGGAAAAGGGGCGTAAAGGTTATAACGACACCGTCCTAGGCTAGTACATGCGCAAACGCTCCGCGTGTAAAAGGGCGTAATGGCGAACGCGGCCGGCGGTTTCCCCTCCCGCAGGCTCCCCGCGCTTCACTTCTCCGCGAAAACAGCTTCTAACGGCTATAGTGGCGTTATTCGACGGAAGAAATAGAGCTATTGCAATTGTGGCTCATCTGAAAAACTTGAATAACTTTTCGAAATGAAATGAGTTTGTTATATTTTTAAGACTAGTAGATGTAGAAAAAAATACAGAATTCGATTATCAAAGAAGAGGAAAAAGGCGTTAATGGTAATTACGCCCCTATTCGTAGGATACGACGAGATATCTTACCGTATCTGCTTAATGTGTGACAGACTTTACACATAAATATGTTATATGAGCTAAAATTATACTAATAGAAGGTATGAAACGTGAAAGAGGTTTAGTTGAACATTTTACTACCGTCGGACTCACTCATCTTGAAAAATATACGGATAACTCACGTTTTAAATGGAGTTTAGCTCAACACGTTTCAGTCTAATTCATAGCCCTTCACCTTGGAGGATTTTGAGTACGTAACGTTATGTGTGCTCTCTGCTTACCCCCCAGTCGTGATTGTTTGTTTTTGTTCTCGTATACATCTCGCCTGTATTTCCAAATGGGGTAGGCAGAGCAAACGTAACGCTACATAGACTCATGACTATTTCAGGCTCCATGGCCTGCATGTTGCGTTTGTATTCCACAAAATGAACATACAGCATCCTTCCAATTGAAGGTATCTCTGAAGCCGCAAGGCTCGGGCCCGCGGCGGGCAATTTGCTCAAGAGCTCGCGCCCGCGCCGTCATGCGGACTCGAGGACGCTGATGTCTGCCCAGGTACAGGTACAAGTACAACCCACCCAACTTATACAGGGCAGCTGGAAATTGACCGTAAAAATTAGGAATTTTAACCAGTCGTCAGGTATACGTGTCCGAAAATCCTTGTATAGTATAAAAAAAATGTAAATAAAAAGAACGTTTTTAAATTTAGATTAAAATAAAACCGTGAGCCGCGTCAAATGTCTACAATCGTCGATTAAAATGTTGTATGGGATGTCGTAAGGTACGGTTAAGAAAATAGGTTTTAGTATGCATTAGGCGACAGGCTTGCAACCTGTTACTATTATACTACCTCTTCCATCTAGCTAAATTATGCTAGAAGTGACTGCGAAGTGTGAAATTGTTATAATCATGGTCTACCTACTTCATTTGGGAAATAGGCGTGATTGTATGTATGTAAATCTTTTTACAGTGACCGTACTGGTTAGCGACTGCTTTAACAATTCATATCAAAATTTTACACCACTAGCAGTCACTTTTTGGACGTAAAATTGTCCATACAACTCATTGACACCGTCACAAGCCACTAAAAACACTAATAGAGACACAGCAAAAATTCATGGCGAATGCAACGCATCTCTAGCTTACTATTTGTAAAATAAAATCCAATTAAAACTGTCTCTCCTCAAGTACCGTTATAAAAAGTCGCAGTTACATCTCAACCCCTTTAATTGTATAAGGACAGTTTACTCTCCTCTCACTGAGACTTGAGAGGCACTCTAGCACAAAGCTCCGTCCGCGGATCGAGTACAAAGCGACAAAATCGACAAATGTACCGCTAATCAAACGATTGCAAATGTCCCGTAAATACTCGTACAAATACTGTTTGGCTGTACAAGTATTTACGTGGTATTTAGTACGTAAATACTTCTACTGTTTGCGGGGTTCAAATCGGGATTCGGGTTTTCGAGATCGTTTGCACGATTTCAGAGAAATAAATACAGTAAAAAGGTGTGATTTGTGTCATGTATTGACTCACTGTGTGGTGTCGGGTTAGTATAACACTTCTCCATTTCTTCTGTGGATGTCGTAAGAGTATGCTAAGTATGGTTTAGGTATGCTTTAGGCGACATGCTAGCAACTATATAGTCATTATTGTAGGCACCTGTTCGATTTGTTTTCAAACCTAAAATTACGCTAGAAGAAGCTGCATAGCGTAAAATAGTCATAATCATGGTTTTGTCTATGTCACGTTTTTCGTGTGGTGCCGGGTTAGAATAGCACCTCCCCCTTTCTTCCCGTGGGTGTCGTAAGAGTCGACTCTGGGAAAGGGTTAGTGTACTGTGGGCGATGGGCTAGCAACCTATCACTGCAATATCACGTTTAACCATCTGGTTACCCTGAATTTGCTAAACGTGGCACTGAATTTTTGAATTCATGTGCTCTGCCTAACCCATTTGGGAACAAATAGGCGTGATTGTATATGTATTATTGACTCACTTACATGATTAATATATTAGGAACCTGTGTCCATAAATTAAGTTTTTTCCTCAGTCACCACACCTCTCACTAATATACGGAAGAAATAGAGAGGTTTCATTTTTAATCCTGTGACTTACCTAACTTTAAACTTAAAGATTAACCGCGTAACGTATCGTAAGTCCCTGTCTGCCATCTTAATCACCTTTCACGGCATCCACGGAAGAAATAAAGGTTATTCCAAACCCGACACCACACAGCCACTCGGCTGACTTTACCTCGTAAATAAAGCAGGCGAACGCAGCGTAGTTTCGTGCTTATAAAATTATGTTATTACTTGCGTAGCAGAGTTGTTTGCTCGGGGTTAATTTTCTGTATACAAGGAGTTCATGGGGAATATTTCATTTTAACTACGCTAAGTTTTCAGTTTAAGACAAAGCACACATTAAGTACAGCAATTTGAAACCACGCGATCGACTGAAGTTGTTTTATGAAGTCTTACACGTATGAGAGAAGCGATTAGCATTGGAGATATTATAATTTTATTCAATAGGTTAATTAACTCCCCTTTTCTTTCCGTGGGTGTCGTAAGAGTCGACTCTGGGAAAGGGGTTAGTGTATTGTGGACGATGGGCTAGCAACCTGTCACTGCATTATCACGTTTAACCATCTGGTTACCCTGAAATTGCCCTCTTGGGAATATAGGCGTGAGAATATGTATGTATGTATGTATGTATGTAATTAGTAGAGAGAATGAGATGAGTATTTTTTGGGTCATTAAATTGTTGAAAATCATCCAACTTCTAAAAAAGTCTTGTGACATCACTCTTAGGTAAAAGTTATATACAGTTAAACCAAATAATTTCTAATAGCCTAATAAAGTAAGGTTAATTAAGGTAAGAATCTCGGAATTTCGAGATACCCGGCTGGAAGTTCTGTAAATACTTGCATATTGAGGCCCTAAAAGTTGTCTCAAAACCTACATATTCTAGGGTGTGAGCGACTATTAAATTTCAAGGTCAAAAGTCACAAAAATCGGTTTTTTGTGCTTCTTTTGTAAATATCTCATTTCCTATGGGTTTTTGCTATTTGTGTTTCTTATCAATATTGTAGAATACAAAATTCTCTACAAATTTTGCGTCTAAATTTTTTTTATACTGTGAACCGTTTTCGAGATATAGGTCGGTGAGCGCGCGGTCACAGCATCACTTAAGGCCTTGGGTACTTCGATGGCCAAAACGACACAGATATTGTAAAACTTCAAAATGCTGCAGAAGTTGATGGTCGGGGGCACGGCCGTGCCCCCACCAAGTCGAGCGCGAAGCAAGCACTGCCGTACCATCCTTTACTGGATCCATTTCGCCGCGTTTTCAGGCACCTATTTGAGCACTTCTGGATAAGACCAGAACGCTGAAATTTTTGTCATCTAGTAAGCTATAATTACATACTTAAAATCCAAAATTTCAAGTCAGCAGGTCATTTAGTTCCGAAGTTAAACGAAAGCAAAGTTTCGCATTTTCGACACTCACTCACTCACTCATGATCATCAAAATAGAACTAGTACCTACTTCCCATAAACTCACAAAGCTGACATTTGGTACAGAATTAGGGATTAATGACTACATAAAGGGAAAAATATAAAAACTGGGATAATTGAAGATCTGGAGTACCTGGTGACCCTGATTAGAAAGCACTAGAGCCCAACCAAACTACTGTTGAAATCGACATACCTCCTTTACAAAAAATATTCAACTCAGTGGGTCACCTCATTTTACGTCAAAAATCGAAAACCAGCTGGTCTGGTACATAGAAAAAAATTGCAAAAATCCAGCGTAGAGGGACACATCTTCTAATTTACGCCAAAAAACGAAGACAGTCAGCAGCCAACCCAAAGCCACATTGATTTAATTAAGCAAATATTTATAATCATTGATCTATCGATAGTTTATCAAGTATATAATGGCGCGTTTCCGATTGGAGACCGGTCGACCTAAAGTGATGTTATGACCGCGCGCTCTCCGCCCTCTATCTCGAAATCGGTTTACCGTATAAAAAAAAAAAAATACAAAACTTGTAGAGAATTTTGTATTCTACAATATCGATAAGGAACACAAAGAGCAAAAACCCATAGGAAATGAGATATTTACAAAAGAAGCACAAAAAACCGATTTTTGTGACTTTTGACCTTGAAATTTAATAGTCGCTCACACCCTAGAATATGTAGGTTTTGAGACAACTTTTAGGGCCTCAATATGCAAATATTTACAAAACTTCCAGCTGGGTATCTCGAATTCCGAGGTGATTTCCTAACCTTATTAGACTATAAACCACACAGAACGTTGTCACAATAATCTTCTAAGCACGGTATCTTCATCTTTTTTTGTGCATCGATCAAAATATAAAAACAGTTTTAATCCTTTTATCCTATGGAGTGTGATATTATTTTCCATCGTAACTGATTGTGTAATCGTCGACGAGCTCGACTTTGAGCTGTAATTTTTCCACTTAATACGACAGCTAATTTTAATACCTTGACGTCGGACCTATCGACTACATCTGTTACTTGTATAAAGAAATACGTAAATCTGATGTTTCTTTATAAGTGAGTCGTAAGTAAACATATCAATATTAAATCTGTACCGGTTTAAACCGATCCACACAGATTTGTCTGTGATGAAAACTTGTTTCGTTATGTTAGCGCTAAACACCCATACTAAACTTATGTATGTGTATGGTCTTGCCTATTGTAAAGTTAAAATGACAGATTTACGCAAAGGCACAAATCAACTTAAATACAGCCCGTGCGTCCGTCTGCGGTAATGAATTCATGGCACATTTACATGCGGCGGCATAAAGCAAGAAGCGGCTCCCATTTGACGGACGTTTTGCGGCCGGAAAACCTAATTCAAACGGACACCTGAATTTTTCTCGAGCAGTTGTGAGTAGTGTTCGTGTTTTTGATATGGTTGCGCAAAAGTATCGTTTAGGTCCGTTCGTAGAGATGCGTTTTTAGTACGAAATTGCGCCGCGAAGTAGAAATTTACTTATAATACATATACATACATACATACATTATTCTCACGCCTGTATTCCCAAGAGGGGTAGGCAGAGCACATGAATTCAAAAATCCAGTGCCACGTTTAGCAATTTCAGGGTAATCAGATGGTTAAACGTGATATTGCAGTGACAGGTTGCTAGCCCATCGCTCACAATACACTAACCCTTTCCCAGAGTCGACTCTTACGACACCCACGGGAAGAAAGGGGGTGGTGCTATTCTAACCCGGCACCACACCTTACTATTACTTATTTACTTTTAACAGACTAACAAAAAGAGGAGTACAATTTGGGTGTACTTTTAACAACAGAGCTAATGACATAAACGTGCAAAACATATTCAACATTAAATATTACATTAAATTTTTAATGCAGATACAACATTTTGTAATTTTGACCACTCCGATGTTTAGGTCCTAAGAACTAGACACTTCTGTGCCATTAGACCCAAAATACTGAGCAGATTTGATCCACTTTAGCCCAACCAACCTGACAGGCTGAGTGATTCCGAATTTCCATAGAGATGGCTGTCTGCCTGTCTCATCTGCATTAACTGCTGACTGAACCCGCGATACTCTGTGCATTCGCTATCTCGGCGAACACTCGATATCGCTATCTGCCCTATTCAGTGAAACCAAAGCGAATACGAAATGCACCTAAAGGGGAATAGATGTAAATGTTTGAGTACTCGAACCGATTGTTTCCTGACCCACAATACAGGGGGTGTTAAACTCTGGCGGTTTAGGTACTTAACTAAATGTAAATAAACTTAATAAGATTTTTTTCTACAAAAATTTTATCGGATGTTCAAATAGTTTAGCAAAGGAATCTTACCTAATATTTATTGATCAAATGGACGTTAGTGTTTTAATTCTGATTGTTTTTGGTTGACCTAAACTTAGGCACCAATAGAACATTTTTTATTGTTTTCTTCTTTTGCTACACTATTTTAACAGCCCATAAAACGTTAAAAAAAACCTTAGTAACCTGTCAAATCTGACAAAAAGTTTGTTTACATTTAGTTATGTACCTAAACCGCAAGAGTATAGTGACATTGCATTGGTTGACACTTGTTGTTGCAATTCTTCCGAGACAGAAACCTATTTTATTTTAAGAGGGCGCACACATTTTTTACGAACGTAATATAAGATCAGGTGGGGGAAGAGAAATTCAGGGGCAGGGCAGGGGTAA
>BHDV01028043.1:175367-194453 GCA_005406045.1 Adoxophyes honmai
CCCTGAAATTGCTAAACGTGGCACTGGATTTTCGGATTCATGTGCTCTGCCTACCCCTCATGGGAATACAGGCGTGAGAATATGTATGTATGACTGTATGTATGTATGTATTTATTCCCTAAATGGGCAGAACACATAAAACGCTGCATAGACAAATCCTTGACTATTTCACGTTTCGTGGCTATGTGGCTAGGTAATGTTTTTTTAGATTTGAATTGGCAGGTATAATAGTGACAGGTTGCTAGCCTATCGCCCCAAATAAATCCAGCATCTCACAGCTTCGTAGAACTGATTTTGCTATTTATGATGTTAGCTATTATTGTTGTTGTTGCCCCGTGTGGTGCCGGGTTAGAATAGCACCTCCCCCTTTCTTCCCGTGGGTGTCGTAAGAGTCGACTCTGGGAAAGGGTTAGTGTATTGTGGGCGATGGGCTAGCAACCTGTCACTGCAATTTCACGTTTAACCAGCTGTTTACCCTGAAATTGCTAACCGTGGCACTGAATTTTACAATTCATGTGCTCTGCCTACCCCTCTTGGGAATACAGGCGTGAGAATATGTATGTATGTACTATTATTGTTCGAGGTTCTTGATTTAAAAAAAACCGTCTATGGTCGAAACGTACGCATATGCCTTATCCAGTTTAATTCTCGGTGGCACCTCCCCCTCCCTGTCCCAATTATTGCTAACTTAGTAATTACTAAGTAATTACTCGTGATTACGGCATCGTTTTAATAATGCCGCGGCAGCCGGAATTCTGCTCGGCGCAGACTTTGACTGATCAGACGTCTTACGTTTGAAATAAGCTGAAATTTCGCGAAATTGTCTAATATTTTAAGCCAACAATAGTTATAGCAAGGGAAAATGTTAGAGATAATTTCGATACTAGTCAAGGTCGCCTCTACAGTCCGATTACCGGCATTTAAAGTGCCAATATTTTAAGTAGTGGGGGTAAGTTTACACATTGCTCAAAATCTTGGGACGTTATGTTTCTAGGACTGTACTTCAAAGTAACACACCACGTAGACTCCAATAGAGAGATCTCTCTCCAGGCAGATGTTATGCCTGGGGACCAAAGTCCACAGAGAGGAAGTTGGAAGTTGTAGTTATGCAACCGTTCGTCGAAACTTTTAGCGCGATGTAGGATCGTTTAGTTCGGCTTTTCGACGCATTTAGCGCTGGGACGCTAAAGTAGTCACGACTGTCTTAAGAAATAAAATTTACGAATGATTACAACCCACATTTTTTCAAACCAATAATAACAAGCTTAGGGACGCCAACAACAGACTTTGTTTTAAGATTTAGGGTAAAAACTCCATATTATAATCCTCGTATCGAAATCCTCTTCAGTGTCTTGTTCCCGTAACGCGAGAAGCCAATTTACATAAAAACCAAGGGCGAGGGTAGTTTAATTAAATCAGCTGCATCCCGCGAGATGTCACTTCACAGCGAGGGTCGAGAGGGACGAAGGTGGTGATGGTGTCGCTACGCAGCCGACTTGAGCGGTTAGGTGAGGTGAGGGGTGTGCACGGACCAGTCGGCAAGACTACCAATAAGTTGCATTAACACATAGTAGTTTTGATTTGCTAATAATGTCGTTTAGCTTATTTTTCACACACGCACACACACCCATATGGCTACATCATGCCTGTTCTCCTAAATGGGGTAGGCAAAGGTAAAAACAGATGCTTTATTTTTTCAGTTGCAAAAATACGCAACTTCTTAACTTAAAACATACATCCTAAAAGTGGTCACGTGAAACGTAAAATGTATTGGTTTTGTCTACGTAGCATTTTGTGTGCCCTGCCTACTCTATTTGGGAGTACAGGCGTGATAATTGTTTGCATGCATTAAAACTTATTATTTTTAGCGCGGTACCATCGAACCAATTGATTCCTGACCCACAATAGAACCTATTCACAGTGAACGTCATAGTGACATTGCATTGCTCGACAAAGGAAATCTTTATTACGTTTATTGTGACAACGTTCTCCGGTGGGTCAGGAATCAGTTGGTTCGCTAGTACATAAAACCGGTGTCACAAGCTTACGATGGTTTAAAAAAACCCTGCACAAAAAGATTTACACATTTCACTATTGAGCTTAAACACTAAAAAGAACAAAATAATTATTTTCTCACAAAAAATGGTTAAGCTACGCTAATTTCAATTTGTAGCTACCTATGTTACATATTTACAACACTAACGTATTACTATTTAACACGTATTTACATTTTTACAATCATTATTTATGTTTGGAGTCGGTGCCACTTGGCTTATTAAATGTCATTTCTCCTTACCCGTGGTTGCAGGCTGGCACCGACTCCTTTTTTGAAGTCGGTTAGAAAGACAGCATAGTCACGTTTTTTAAATCTCATTGTTTGTAATCTCATTGTAGTGATGTGTAGCGCCGAATAACTATTCCTATCTTATTTGAATTTGGCTTATTTTTACTTGTAAATGTCGATGGTCGCAGTCGCTAGGACCCGGGTCGCTCCCGTGGGACTCCCATGCAGGTACCAGTATTGTTGTTCCGGGTTCAGCCCGATTTTGTCAAAGTGTTTCTGGATTCTGCCCGGAACCGGGGTAATTTTATGTATTGTGGGGAAAGTTTGGTTTACGCGTTAACGGGGCAATTTGTTGGGTCAGAGGGGGGAGATTACATGTACGCATATTTTACGGTTGACGTATGAGTATTTTTGCTGTTTGGAGTAAAACATTAGTTAGAAGCTGTCTTGACTATTCTGTATGGGCCTGACTCTAGCCTTGTTTTAGTTTTTAAAAAAATCTTACAATAAACGCTACGTAGATAAAATCATGACCATTGAAATTGTTTGTTTGTGGCTACTTCTAGCATGTTTCTTAGGTTTTAGGTTGGCAGGTATAATAGTGACAGGTTGCTAGCCTGTCGCCTAAAATACACCTTAACCTACTTCCGTAATCGCCTCTTACCCTTTTACGACATCCACGGAAGAAATGGAGAGGTTTTATTCTAAACCCGACATCACACGGCACCACTGATTACTGTTCGTGTATGAGTAATTTACACATTTTTGAGTAAAATATTGGAAGCTGTCTTAACACAACAACAAGTCAAGGACAAGATTTTTGCCTTGTGTAAGTTTTAAGACATTTGCCAAAAAAAGTTCTGAATACTTTCCCCTCCTTTGTCTTATTTTTCTCAAAATCATGAGCATTATCGATCTAAAAGATAAAAGTGTCTTGTAAGAAAATTTCCGCTTCGCGACTTTTATTAACAAACAATAAATAAATTTAATTCTCTGTGTGATTTTTTTCTTTTAAGTTATGGTAACTACCTATAGACCGTCACCCTTTCAAAGCTTTCCAATCTCCCCCGGCTCTAGCTCACAGGCGAACCCGGGCGCCGATAAGCCGGCGAGGGGCCCTTAGAAACAGGTGTCGCGATATCAATTGAGGTTTATTGCATAGTTGCATACTGCTCGGTCTTGAGACACTTGAAGTAAAGTAAATTAAATAAAATAAAACCGGCCAAGTGCGAGTTAGCTTGGTGACAGACGGACAAACGGACAGACAGACAGACAGACAACGAAGTCTTAGTAATAGGGTCCCGTTTTTACCTTTTGGGTACGCAACCCTAAAAAAGATACAGCCGGCTTGAGCACCTCGTTTTTAAACAGGTTGCTCTCAAATACAAAGTACAAAGGCGGAGTTATCCCAAAAGGGATCTCTGTTAGCCAACCTTTGAGTTACTCTCTTCTGAGAAGAGCTGTGATCGTAACCAGCCGGATTTGCTGTCTACATTAAACACCTCTCCATTTCTTCCGTGGATGTCGTAAGAGGCGACTAAGGAAATAGGTTTAGGAGTGCTTTAGGCGATAGGCTAGCAACCTTTCACTATTATAGTTTATAGTACAGATGGAAGAAACAGATGGATGGATAGAAGTGGTTGTGAAGCGTGATATAGCCATAATCATGTTACGTTTCGTGTGCTCTGCCTACCCCATTTGGCAACATAGGCGTGATTGTATGTATGTCGACATTAATGTCATTGAAGTCAGTGAATTTATTGAACGAACCAAAATAATTTAAGTAAGTACCTAAGTAAACACTTTATTGCACAAAAGGAAAAAAAAAACAAAAATTAAATGCAAATGAAATGGCGAAGTACAAAGGCGGACTCATCCCTTAAGGGATCTCTTACAGCCAACCTTTTCCTAACTTCAATTACATCTTAACGTCTGAAAAATTCAATCAAATGAACTCTGAGTTCAAAATGTCCCCAAAAAATAGAAACATTTATTTGGAATGAAAATGGAAACAAAACAATGTGTTGTTGAAATGGATTGAGATGGCTCGCGGGAGTCGCTCTGCCCATTACCATAATCCGGACCGGCGACCCTCTGACTCGTCCGTGACCGTTTTTATACCTACTCGAGATTAGTCTATCCATGGATATATCAATCGCCCGTAAAATCAAGAAAATAGTCGTTTCATATGCCAAATTAAAGTATTTTTTCGTTACTTTAAATTTAATTTTTCATGAGGGATAGCAAAGCAAAAATTTGTAGTTAAAGAGTAGTTACTTGTGTAGCGCTAAACTACACTATTTATGTATGATACTGATATTGATACCCGTGTGGTGCCGGGTTAGAATAGCACCTCCCCCTTTCTTCCCGTGGGTGTCGTAAGAGTCGACTCTGGGAAAGGGTTGGTGTGTTGTGGGCGATGGGCTAGCAACCTGTCACCACAATATCACGTTTGACCATCTGGTTACCCTGACTTTGCTAAACGTGGCACTGGATTTTTGAATTCATGTGCTCTGCCTACCCCTCCTGGGAATATAGGCGTGAGAATATGTATGTACTGATATTGATACTACATTGATAAAAGGGGGTTGATTAGGGATGATAAAGGAAACGACCGAATTGAATGATAAATGTTCACGAACTGATTTAATGCTAAATGATTTGGTGCTAAAGTAAACTGCAAGCGTATGTAAACGTTTGCGCAGTGTATGTTAAGATGTCCTACTTTAGATGTGCAAGATATACAAAAATGTACGCTTGTCCGTACAACTTGCAATTATGTAATTTCATGTAATTTGTGACACAGTATAAATTTACATTTTCAATAAGTATTTTGGTGTAATTTTACTTATAAAATTAAAGAAAAATTATGTATTCGCAAAATTCACAGAGTTGGTTCGGAACACAGAGGAGGTCTTTGCTCAGCAATGGGATTCATAGGCTTAATAATTGTAATTGTAATGTAATTCAAAAATACACCGGCAGACATAAAAGCAAATCAATACTTTGGTATACTGAATCACACTTGGAAATTAAATAATAAAATGATAAATTGACAAAACATTCAAAAGATTTTTCAATGACAATTTGTTATTAAATATGTTTATTAGTTCAAGCTAGGTTAAGTATTGTCTGACATACCCTACTACCACTACTAAGATGTCATATGTACCTAATACCTAACTAAAACCATCTAAAATTGTGTTCAAAATGATTTTAATCAATAACTGCTTACTCATCCGTGCGAAGCAAAAACCAACATTCAAATATGAAACATTTTTACAACTTTACATAAAAACTGCAAACAGCAACCTATTTTGATTGAAATAATTCAACAAAAACGCGCCGACAGCTGAATACAAATGTCGAAATCCGCGGACAAATGGCTTTGAACGGTCATAAAATTTTTTGCTGTCAAAATATTTCACACATGCTGTGTCGTGAATTCGACAGAATAAAGTGCACGCTACGCGGTGCTACGCGGTGCTACGGCGTAGCGGGTCGTAGAGGGGCTACGAGAGGAAACGGAAGTCGTTAGCCGCCGCCCGCTGGTCGCGTGCGCACTACGCTGCCTCCGGATAAAAACGACGTAAAACTAGCCAAATCCGACTGGGGCCACATAGTTAGAGAGGAGAGTTGCCTAAGAGCCGAAATCAACACGCGTAACGCTAATCTTAAATGACGCGTAGGTATTTTGGGAAGCAAAAATCATGAAAAGAATAAAACTAAAGCGAAGGCTAGACGTACAATAAATATTGTAATCCTTCAATATGAAAATACTTATGGATCACAATCTGTTCATGAATTCAGTGTATTTTCCATCGACATAGCAAGACTAGACGATCAATATGTGACAATGTGCGATAAATATTGAAGGATGTCAATATTTATTGAACGTCTAGCCTTCGCCTCACACGTCTCATCAGTTCAGTGTAATTTTTGGTGACACTAGTATGCAATGAAAAAAATTAAAGCTAATTTTACAATACGTGTAAATGGAAAAAAATGGGATCTCCCATAGAAAAAAAAACTGCTGTTTTTGGTACGGAACCCTTTGTGCGCGGATCCTACTCGCACTTGGCCGGTTCTTAAGCATTTGTGTGGTCGTTACTTAAAATATTATCTAAGCGGTGTTCAGTGTAGGCGAGCCGCGCGGCAGCCGCGCCGGACGCGCGTCGCGGCGTCGCAAAGGGGAGCGAATGGCTTTTTGGATGTGCTGCAGGATATTCTGGCACCCATTGATAAAAAGTCGACGGCCTAATGAGAATTTATTTTGACTACCATTTTTTTTACACATACACACATCACGCATGTAATTCTGTAATGCCTGAAGGCGCCATACCAAACGTTATAAGTATAGACAACCATGAGTATTTCACGTCCCGTAGCCACTTCTAGCATATTTTTTATGCCTTTAAGTTGAGAAGTACTGTAGTGTTGCTAACCTGTTGCCTAAAATATACCATAACCTATTTATTTCTTTAGTCGCCTTTTCCGACATCAACGGAAAAATTGGAGAGGTGTTATTTTAAACCCGTGACGTGTTAGACTTATGTTCTCGGGTAGAATAACACCAGTCCAATGCTTCCGTGGAGCTCTCCCGTGTGGTAAATTTTGATGTTCTTTTTTGAGCTTCAGTTACACTTATTTTAAAGTACGTCGGTCGAATGCAGCGACAATAAGACAAAGAACACTCTTAACACTTTATTTTTTTTCAACCGTGATTATCATCCAATCTGTAGTGTGTACTAAATTTGACGTCAACTGGAACAACCGTTGAAGAGTTTCTTCCAGCGGAGACCGACCTGGCTGGGCCACCAGAATTCAACCAAATCATGGTTTTATCATTAATGTTACACGTGTGTACAAAATATCAGCCCAATCGGAACCAAACAAACATAGGCACAAATAAAAAACTAAACAAAACCTCGCAATAACACCGAATTCACTTTCAACAGTTTCAACCTCCGGCCTCACAATATCTGCAATTCAAATGCCTCACAAACAGAATTTGTGACAAGACTTATTGTACAGATTTTAGCGCTTTATTGTACACAACAATAATACTTAGTAAAATCAACACGCAACTGGGAGACGACAAATCGCTGCTTGTCGCTGTGCCCAGACGTGATGACGACAAAGTGGATTGCGACGCATACATAGCGGGCTGACAGAAGGTACTTATTAAATATTAGTACGGTCAAGGACTTTAATTCATGAGCCACCATAGAACCCTTTCTAAGAAAAAATCATCACGATAACTCTTGAAAATTAATGGGATGTCACTATGACGTTTACTGTGAATTGATTCCATCGTAGCTTATGAAATAAAGTCCGTGACTGTACTATAGTACCAGACTGCTTTTGAAGGTACTCCAAAAACTTCTAGTAGGGTTGTCTGTGACAAGTTCGAAGTATCAATGAACACTAAGTCGAGTTGTGTATAGAAGCGACCTAACTGGTTATCGAGGGAGTAAGCCAAACACATTACTTACTGTTTATTCGATTATGTCCCAAAAATAATAGACAAGAATAGAAAAACTACAAACCGCCGAATCATTCACACATAATGGACTCATAGTTAATTACTATTGGCTTTTATCTTCTGCAATCGCCTCTAAGAATGATCAGGAGCTTCATAGTTGCAATCTATCAGGATTTACTTGGCACTATAAAACCCCGCAATGGAATCACAAATAAATTTGTTCTCATTTCATAAACCAAGGCCTATCTTTGCGCGTAAAAGCAGAATAATTAAAATTTGAAGCGTAATTGTGTCTAGAACGTAATCTGTTGATATAACGACTTGTTTGTTAACAAAGCAAACAGATTTGGAATTAATTACATTAGTACCAGCTCGCGCTCACTACGCCGCGTACTATGAACGTTTGATATTTAATACCTCTCTCAAGGCCCGCATAATTACAACTGCGATTCTGTGAATAATTCTTGTATGAACTTAACCATGATAATTATTAACCTAATTTACACGTTTTGTAAATCGATGAGGTTCGTTTTTGTTTTGATTTTCTTAAGTTAAAAGATAGGTATGCATCTTGATGGTAGATACGAGTATACTGAAATGTAATTGCTTAAATGCTTCTAATAATAACGCCGTAAGTTTGAATCTGATGCGGGTCGCCTCGACGCCACGCGTCTCTATACGAGGCTTCCGATATTAACACCACAATAAAGTTTAATCTATAATAACGTCAGTTGCAACTTTAAAGCATGATTGTGATTGTCAAAGAAAAAAATACAAACGTGCACAAAATATCAATAATCTATCTGATTTCTGTATACACAACAGAAGAGCATGATTTTGCGGTAACAATCAAAGTTGTTATAGATAAAAAACTTAAGTATGTCACCTGTTGTATGTACCATCGAACCAACAATAGAACCTATTCCCAGTGAACGTCATAGTGACATTGCATTGCTTAACAAAGGAAATCTTTATTACGTTTATTGTGACAACGTTCTGCGGTGGGTCAGGAATCAGTTGGTTCGATAGTTGTTGTGTACAGTTTGCAATGAACGAAGCAAAAAATACGAAAACAGTTACTTTAAATTGAGAACTGTTTATATATCGTATCTTGACAGTCATGTCAATCATAAGTGGACAGGAATAATCAAACTTGAAAGATAAGCAGGTAATAAGTATGTAAACCATACGACATATTTCAAATTTTAAAAGTAGAATGTCTATTCGTAACGTTACTCACACATACAACAGGTGACTTACCTAAGTTTTTCACCTGTAAACACCTTAACTTCACCTTGAATCTAGGCATAACAAGATCACTCACACAGAAAGCCAGGTTTCTCTCAGATTTGTTTCTTTCAATTTATCCAAGTGATTGGGGTTGCATTGCTCCCTCGATCCGGGAGACGTGTCCATTCCAAAAGGGCGTATCTTGTGAGCAAACCCAATGCAGTTATGTCTTTTAATGCAAGGCACGTGCATTAAGAGGGCCTTATCAAAGAGGAGTAAGCTATTAATGGGTATTGAGGCTACTTGAAGACCGCTCTTGGATATGCCGAGGGCAGATGGACCGATGAGAAATAAAGCCTATAAAGGGTGTTATTTTGTATTGTTTTTACCGTATGGTATCAGGTTTATAATAACACCTCTTCATGTTGTATCGGGTTTAGAATACCAGACCTCTTCTTTCGTGGATGTTGTAGGAGGTGGCTGGGAAAATGGATTTAGGTATGCTTTTTTACGCGACAAACTGGCAACCTGTCACTATTGTACATACGTATGTATACTGTCACTCTTAGATAGCTGAACAGTTACTTGTACAGTCAAGGAAATTGATGCTTGTGCCACTTTGTACCTTTTTATAATGAGTTTCATATTGCTTTAATTAGTAGATAGTATGGTATTTCACAGTGATATTTCTTGTAAAAAGGTGCTAACTGACACAGTTATCAAATTCTTTGACTGTACAAAAAACATTTTTTTTTCTCTTCACACGTTGACTTCTTTTACATACTTCTTTAACTACAAGACATATCGTAGCCACCTCTGGCATATTTTTAGGTTTAGTTAAGATGACTTAATATTGACAGGTTATTAGCCTTAAACAAACCTTAACCTATTTCTATAGCTGTATTTTATGACACCCAAAAAATAAATGAGATATGTAAAACCCGACAGCACGCGGCATACTTTAAAATTCCAATAGTCTACCTAGCACGGTTCGTGAGTTACAGCCTGGTGACAGACGGACGGACGGACAGCGAAGTCTCAGTAACAAGGTCCCGTTTTCACCTTAGCCTACGGAACCCTAAAAACCTGCTCGTGTATCCTTCGTATTATGTTCTAGCGGTTTTGTTATTCACATAGAACATTATCTGTGGTGCGATACGATCGCTGCCGATCCTGCCCTTCGGGCCTAATCGTGGAGAGCCGAAGTGTTCCCCCTTGCTCGGGTGTACCTCGATAGGTATTACAAAGCGTGTGTCCATTGCTCGCTTGAAAAAGACGCAGAGTGCATTTACACGCGTCTTTCTAAAGACGGTAAAGTATGTTGTGAAATAAACGTTGTACTTTTTTATTTTATAAACTAACTATAACCATAAAAAAATACTGTAAATAAAGAAGTGGTTCCAAATCGCAGCCAGGTGGCAGAGTGACTAGTAGGTTGGCAGCATTGCCACGCTTAATAATGATGCCAATTTAATGATGTTTTCAAAACATGGACATAATGCCAGTATTTTTCAGTCTCCTAATTTGTATACCTTTAACACATCACACTAATATTATAAATGTGTGCTCTGCCTACCCCATTTGGGAATACAGACGTGATAAATCTTACTAATATTATAAACGTGAAAGTTTGTGAGTATGGATGGATGGATGTATGGATGGATGTATGGATGGATGTATGGATGGATGGATGTTTGTTACTCCTTCACGCAAAAACTACTGAATGGATTTTAATGACACTTTACAATAATGTAGCTTATACATCAGAATAACACATAGGCTACAAATTGTAATGATATTCTGTGAATTATCCAATATACGACGATAATTCTCAAGTAAGTCGGGTAAAATATACCATTTGCGAGTTTTGGCGTCCGCTGTCAAAACCGTTGAAGTGACGCGCATGCGCGGAGTAAACGTCACGCGTCGCTGAGTGCGCGACCCGAACGCGGGCAGATTAGCTGTTATATTTGTCAAATGCGATTCAAAAATTATTTGTGTGATAATTTTAATCCCATATATTCTACGCCACGCAATCTGAAATACTTATTATGCGCAGACGAAGTCGCGGGTAACAGCTCGTGTATGTATAAAGATTTATTGTATAGCAAGTAATGTACCACGAAATGGTCCCGCGATCGTGTTAGCGAAGGACCAGCAGTAGGTTGGCGTCGTTCAACGGCCCGCGATTGAGAGTGCTAGATCTTTGGACCGGGGTCCCTCCGATGCCGGTGACGTGGGTAGTTCTTGAAGAGGGCTCACTTATAAGACTGGGTTATTCAAGCTACCTTAGAACGGAACTATAGTGAAAGGTTGTGATGATGGGCGACGAATTGGGTTGAAACATGTCGAGCTATAATTATAGAAACGTTTATTTCGGCCATTTTAATTCATTGTGAGTTAGTCTCACGGTAGTTCTGTTTATACTGGGTGTTGCCCGCGACTTCTTTGTAGAATTGATTTATCGCAATTCTACGGGACCCATGCATTTTTACGGGATAAAAAATTAACCTATGTGTTAATCCAGGGTAAGCTTCATGTGTAACAAATGTCATAAAAATTACTCCAGCTAGTTGGGGGTAAAGAGAGATAAAAAAACATACGCACATGAACACGCACACACAAAAATATTCGCATTTATAATGTTACTGTGTAATAAATCAACACCGAGGACAAGAGAACTCGCGGAAGGTTACCAGCACGATGGTCTGACAAAGTGAAAGAGGCCACCTCCTCGTCAAAATTGTATCAGACGGGGAGGGCTACTTCGGATCGGAATTGATGGAGACAGATGGTCCGTTTAAGGGGTTCCAGTGACCACGATCCTCTGTAAGGTGTGACTAAATGTAAATCATAAAATTGAACCTTATTCGCCAATAATTTTAAGTCCACAGAATAGACCTCTCTGTGGAAATAAAATTCGAGAGACGCAAACTAACATTTTAGTAAGATCTGAAATACATAACGTCTATGTAGCGCTTCGTATAATCTCCTCCCTTGTTTAAATAACCAAGCGTAATGTACATGACTTTCATACATACATATTACTAGCTTTTGCCCGCGGCTACGCTCGCGTTAAATTCGGGGTAGCATAAAAGAGATCTTGTTAGTCACTAATATCCCGCATGCCAACTTATAACTTTTTACATTGAAATTGCGGAATCCTACTATTTTTTCTATCGTCATAATTTGGAAAATTCAAACAAAATCTTTATAAATTCTCCCTTTCTTCCCGTGGGTGTCGTAAGAGCCGACTCTGGGAAAGGGTTAGTATATTGTGGGCGATGGGCTAGCAACCTATCACTGCAATATCACGTTTAACCATCTGGTTACCCTGAAACTGCTAATCGTGGCACTGGATTTTTGAATTCACGTGCTCTGCCTACCCCTCTTGGGAATACAGGCGTGAGAATATGTATGTTCATTAAAATCCATTCAGTAGTTTTTGCGTTAAAGAGTAACAAACATCCAAACATACTCACAAACTTTCACATTTATAATATTAGTAGGATATAATATTAGTAGGATATATGAAAGGTTATCTAATTAGATAGACTAGTGACACCAAATCCTGTCACATGGTGTGATTCGTTAGCCATCGAAGCAAGTCACGTGCCGGCCGGCGCGCGCGTCGCTGAATGTTGATCGCGGGGGCGATACACTCGACTGAAAGGCGAACCCCGGAGACTTTTGATGACGTGATGCGAGAGACGTGCCTTGGTTCACCCTTGGACAGGTCATACATACATACATCACACAGTCTGAAATGGAGAGCAGAGCATAGGTAACGTTACGTAGACAAAACCATGACCATTAGGTACACGGATTTTTTTAGGTATAAATCGAAAGGTATAATAGTGAAAGGTTCCCCCCGGCCTGTTGCCTAAAATATACCTTAACCTATCAGTCGCCTCTTACAACGAGAAGAAACGGAAAAGTTATTCTATCCCGTCACACTTAAATATGGCTTAAAATAACTATACCTAATGCTTGAAGAGTAACATTGTAACGTTTCTCAATTTTAAAGTGCACAAGACGTGTTTTTTTACCATTTTGGTCATAGCTGGTTTCGGCACAGTTTACCCATGTACAGTCGCGAACCGGGATTGTTGAGCCACTTGCCACTGTTTGCAATTTAGACGTGTAATCAATGACCGATGTGACCGACTAGATGTTAGAGCTATTGGATTAGTATTACACGACCAAGTTACAAACATAGGCAAGTGGCTCAACAATCCCGGTTCGTGTTGGCATGTTATTTTTATTCACACTTACAGAGGTATACCTACAGGTAGAATGAGAAATATTCATTTGTCACGAATGCCAGCCGATCATGCAGATGTAGCGACCCTCAAGTTTGAGCTGTAATATTTTGGTATTAAAGAAACATTTTTTTATAGAATGAACTGTGAATATCTGTAGGGAGGTCCCGTACACATTGATTACTTCGCTGCCCCGAAACCAAACTGTTTCTTATTTATAGAAACTTATCCCCTGTCTCCGGTATTACCATGGCTTTCTTTATTTAATTGAGATAAGGACCGGCGGCGAGCAACACGATCGGCATACTAATGTCGCACGGGGTAGGGTCCGTCGTCTCTATCTCTCTCGACTCTTTAGATAAAGACACCCTCAGCGACAAAGACATCCAGTTGTGCGGGTACTTAGCAAGGCTCGGCAGGCAGGCAGCTTAATGGCTGGCCAGTAAACCCGGCTTAGCAAGGATTTCGTGTGTTCCTAGTTAAAGTCCTCAATGAGTGCGAGTGTATTAGAAGTTTTTGACGCGAGGCATCGCGTGGCTTTAAATTCGAATTTTACAGAGGACTTAGCAAATATATCAACTTGGGAATGACTAAAGAAATAGGTTTGTATGTTTAGGTGACAGGCTACCAACCTGTCACTATTAAATATATCTCTTTTATCAACATACTCGTACAGCCTGAAATCGTGCCAAAAGTGGCTACGTAACATAAAATAGTTTTAGCTACAGTTTTGTCTTTTGTATATTGTTTTGTGTGCGTTCACGTGTATGTATATTCGCATAGGTATTATTGTCCATGTAAGTCTCTCTACATGAAGAGCGTGTGCAACCAATTTAATGTCTCAACACGAACTCAAATGCATCTTATTGAGATAAGCCGTCTTGTTCATTAAGCTGTATCTGACGGTAATTCCACTTGATCGTTTGATGAATCTGGGTTAATTCACGGTGCAGTAGTTGCACCTTGTTATCCTGCATCCCTTTCTAAGTGGATGGGTACGTGAGAGACAGGCTATAAGGCACAGATCCTTAGCTATGCTGGCTTTAGTGACAGCGTACCTGTTTAGTATTCACTTAATAATGCAGTGGAATGCTCACTCTGACTTCTGCGGTGCTGTTAGTTTATTACTGCTATCAATTACCAGTAAGATCATGTCATTTGCTTTGATATTTAGCTGTCAGCTGACTTCTGTGTTAATGTCAGTTCTATTAATGCCCCCTTTTCAGCACCGTGTGGTGTTGTTTAAGATTTAGAAAGCCATTGAACTTTCCAGGTCATTTGGAAGTGGCTTTGAGTTTTGATGTAGGTCAGTTAGTAATAAAAATGACTATTTTTGGTTGTTATTGTCTAAGTAGTCGTTTAAGGATATTTATAAAGTTGGGAGCACATATTGCAAGTCTTGTGAAATAGTGTTTGAGTTATGTAGAGATCAAAAGTGGCCCCAAATGGTTCATCATTACACACGGTGCTGCTAGCTATACCTTATCGGTTTAGGTTGTTAAAACAATTTATAATCAATCTTGACATGTCTTTTTGTTGAAATACACAGTCTAAAAATGGAAATCGTTACACTATACAATTCAATTATGAAAGTAAATGATTTTTTCATACCTAAATTGTAAAATGTAAAGATTTCGATTAATAAAGTGTACGTTTAAATAAAAAGACACGTCAAGATTGTTTACATTGTTTTAACTACCTAAACTGATAAGGTATAGCTCTGTTACTTGAACTTGGATTGACACGCTATCGTATGACTAGATATCTTGCCATTCCTTATAATGTTGTAAGAAGCTACTAAAGAAATAGATAAGCCATAGACCTAGAAACTTTTCACCTCTTTGATCTGACTAAAGTTGTAAACCTAAATTTGTGCTGTCTATACATTATAACATTTCATGTGCTTTGTCTATCCTAATTGCGAATTCAAGCGTGACATTTATGTGTGTAAGTTTAAGTTAACTTATTAGTTAATTTATTAGTTAGTTATTTATTAATAACATGACGTGTTTCCGCTTTTAAGTAAAATACCTGCCAGCGTCAGTGCCTTTGAAACTGCGTATCTAGCTGTTTTTAAATCTAGAAACTACGCTAGGCACGACTGTGGTCTGAAACTTTATAATAAGCTGACTTTTGCAGCTGCAACTTTGTCTGGGTTAAAATGCCTTAATGTCCACGGAAGTACGTAATTACTACGAGTACATTCCTTCTAGGAACTCAATCAAACAGAAATAGAAGTCAGTTGAAGAATTTGATATAATAACATACAGTCACGCCTGTGTTCTCAAATAGGTTAAGCAGAGCACACGAAAAGTGACTTGTCAAATACGTTATGTCGTTTACTTCTAGCATAGGTATTTGTGGATTTTAATGTTACAGACACAAAAATGACAGGACATTGTCATAATGCATATCTAAATCTATTTATCCTTAGTTGCCTCTATCGACAATCACGGAAGGAATGGAGAGGTGTTATTCTATACCGACACCACACATGAGTTTACTTTACATTACAAACAAATGTGCTTTATTAAGTGTAGAATTGCTAATACTTTTTATACAAATGAGCATCCGTTGTAACGCGTCCCAGTGACCCCACAGGCTTCGCAGGCAATATGTCCCACCCAATGTAAATAAATATAAATCCACCGCAGTTTAGAGAGTCGGGACACGCAGCAGGTATGTATTCAGCCGCCGTCGGACAAATCGCCTCGCGCTGATAGAAATGAAACAATCGACGCGAACAACTCTCAATCGCGGAAAAGTGCGTCGCTGTACACCCGGCCGCGCAACACTCGTCTGAGTAATACAAGCTGTCGCCTTCCGCACATAGAACTATGGGCTTGTACACAAAACTGTGATCTGATACGGTGCGACGCCGCATCGCAGGAACTAACGATTCAAATTGCCTGGTTTTGGTCTTAAAAACTTTGTATCGCAATAGTTTGCATGGCGAAATTGTGCGGAATCGCGAGTAGGCAGAAACAGGATTGTGTAGGCGTAATGACTGTGAAGAGTATCACATGTGACGAAAGGCGATTGTGTGGTATCAATATTGTGCAGAATCGCGAATAGGCAAAAACAATAATGGCATGACGTCCGAATAATCCGTAGCCTCGTGTGCGAGGTAAAGTTTCTAATTGGTTTACAATTTTATTGTAATTACTGTTTAGTTCCGTCAATTTTGCGTAGCTCTGTGAAAAAGGCCTCTGGGTTTCAACTCAGCGTCGGTAGCTGTGCGGGCGCCCGTACTCGCATTGTGATTCCGCTCGCGCACCGCGGCCGCCTGACAGATCTGCGCGGCGCGCCTTCACGAGAATTTAACATGATTTCACTGAGATAAAGAGTAAAACCTTTTATTTTGCGAACAAATACAAGGCTTCTGCTGTAAAGAAATCAGAATGTGTTTGTTGAATCTGTCTTCAGCTGACGCGGAGATCTTATTATGTGCTCTGCGTGCTAACGGTTCCGTGTGCAATTCAAATAGACTCCACTATACTGGCTGGTCGGAATGAAGTACTCGGTTAAGTTAAAAAAAAAATACTCTTGTATTTTATTGACTTCTGAAGAGCGATTTAAACCAAACAAGGGTAAAATTTCGCCTTGGAATTAGTTTCTTACCCCCTTCCTGTTTCAGATACAAAATCGATTTACCACTTAGCTAACAATACCGCGTAAGTCAGTTTTGCTTAGTTTTCAGGAGACACAAAAAACTGCATAAAAAATTTAATTTTTACAATACGGGTATGATATAAATGCAAATATTATGGAATATTGAGTCTAGATAAGATGATCAATAAAGTATACATTTATTTGGCTTGAAGTGGTAATTTTCATGACTTACGCGATTTTACTCCAACATAATTTTAAACAAAAAAAAACCGACTTCAAATCTATACTAATATAATAAAGCTGAAGAGTTTGTTTGTTTGTTTGAACGCGCTAATCTCAGAAACTACTGGTGCTAATTGAAAAATAATTTTTGTGTTGGATAGACCATTTATCAAGGAAGGCTTTAAGCTATATAACATCACGCTGCGACCAATAGGACCGAAGAAACAGTGGAAAATGTAGGAAAAACTGGGGAAATTTGTCACTATTCCACGCGGACGGAGTCGCGGGCACAGCTAGTTAGCAATATTTTGAAAGTATTCTGTTTACTGAATGTAAAATCTTGACTTCATCAACAAATTACCGAAAACGCCGTACATCTCCATATAAAATTTGAAGAGTTCCCTCGATTTCTCCAAGATTCCATCATCAGATCCTGGTGTCGTGCAAATGGGACCAATTTCGAGTTATACCCTTTCGATTAAAAAAAAAATTTTGAAAATCGGTCCACGGGTTTTCGAGTTATCGAGTAACATACACACAAAAAAAAAAAAAAAAAAAAAAAAAAAAAAAAAAATTAGGTCGAATTGAGAACCTCCTCCTTTTTGAAGTCGGTTAAAAATAAAGATTTAAGCGGTGTTCGTAACATACATGTTTTAATTATTTTAGCAAATAATATTGAAATATAAAATAAATAAACAATATTTTTTATAAAGGAATATCACCAGTAACATAAACTATTGTCCTTCATAAAAAATTCACTTAGACAAAAAGTTTTAAAACGAAAAAAACTAAAAAATCTTAACTAAATGTATTATGAAATAAAGTGATAGAAAATACCTTCTAACGAGATTAACGAGATTTTTCTTTGACTTAAACAACTCCATACTGATTATATCAATAATACTATCAAGTGCTTTTTCTTAATTTCCAATTTACTCATAATAATTCTTAGCTATCACTAGTGCCTAACGGTAGGCACATTAAACACACCATAATCCAAATTAAATACATACATACATACTCTCACGCCTGTATTCCCAAGAGGGGTAGGCAGAGCACTTGAATTCAAAAATCCAGTGCCACGTATAGCAATTTCAGGGTAACCTGATAGTTAAACGTGATATTGCAGTGACAAGTTGCTACACAACAACACAACACACAAGGTTGGTTTACAAGATAATAATTCAAATTAAAAGACTCAAAATAAAAGTTTTAAAATGAAGCGCACTTATCCAAATAAGTCTTCATAATTTTCAAAAAATAGATACTGACATCTAATGACAATAAACAGTTAAATTTTAAAAAGCAACGCGTTGTTTCGGCGTCAAGGCCTTTCTAATCGTGAAGGTCCTAACATCTTTGCAGTTTTTCCAAAAATAATTTGGGGAGCTCTTTTAACATTCTGATATTAGTGATATTTAATGGCCGATAAGGCAATGGCTGCAAAGGTTCATCAAAAATTTGCTACACCAAATTGTTTCATCTGGTTTGAACACCCTATACCTATTCAGTAACAGGGGTGTCTCCGCCTATTCTTTAAGGACAAATCTTTATAAATAGTGAACTCAAAGTCTGTTATTTTTCTCTGGGACCTAGTATTATTGGGGAATGTATCACACTGTGCCATTTCCTCGTCTGAACTATGTAGTTTATTCCGGACAAGCATAAAGGGCAAAACTTCTGGTATCATTTCAGTCTTTGGACTTATGTATACCAGGACCTGCAGATTTATGGTCTTTCATTAATAACTTTGCCTGTAATTGTGCAGGTTTAGTTAATTCTAATCGTTTTTGTTTAATAAAACCATACTTCTGTGTGAGCCTTACCTACTTTTGCAAACCATGGAAAGTACTTAGTGACTTCGCATGGAGTCTCAAATTTTGAAAACTTTTTATCACCACAGCAAGTCGCGTCATTGTCCACGATCTCGTTCATACATATGTAGGTACATATATTATACTAGCTTTTGCCCGCGGCTTCGCTCGCATTAA
>BHDV01028054.1:0-15616 GCA_005406045.1 Adoxophyes honmai
AAGGGGGAGGTGCTATTCTAACCCGGCACCACACGGGGATATTAAACGGGGATATTATTGGGGGGTTAAAGATAGGTAGGTACAAATACACGAAATGGAATAAAAAGTCGTTCTTATTTTGCAAAATTTTATTTCAAGCACAAATGTCAATTGAACTTAATTGTAGGTTGAAACTTCGATGAAAAAGGTATGAAAATACGGGTCGCGAGCCTGTCGCCTAGAGCATATTATGTATATCTAAATCTATTTCCTTAATCGCCTCATACCACACCCACGGAAGAAACGGAGAGGTGTTATTCTAAACCCGATACCACACGGAAACAACTACTAAAATCGTTAATTCAATTAACTCCAAATACCGAATAATAGGCATGAACAGTAAATGTAATGAAATAAATCGTGTATATAAAACTAACTCACATGTTTCTGATTTATTACGCTTATAAATAAATCAAGATAAAAAGTAAGTAAGGTAAACGTCCCTGTGCTCGACACTGACCCAATACTTGGCACTTGCAACCTTATGTCATTGTTAGTTTTAAGTTTATTTGATAATACTAGTCGATTCCTGACCCACCATATAACCTATTTACGACAAACGTAAAAAATACATTACATTTCTCAACACAGGAAATCTATATCATATTATGATTGTTGCGGAGGGTCGGGAATCAATTGGCCCAACTGTGTATGTACGACTTTGAGAGCACAGCTGCTTTGCGAGAAAATCTGCAGGCAAGACGTCATACAGTTCTGTAGTGATCTGCATGTGGTTCTACCAACATACATCATATATGATACATGGGATCTTATCAGGAGATAATATCTACTAGGGAGTAAGAGGGACAACTAAAGATACTACAAAGCTTCCGACCCTAAGTACTTCTTCTCCAGGAGGACCTCGTTGATTATACGAGCGCATTCCTCATTCTTCAGTATGGTGTCGTGGGTTGCCTCAATGTAATGCACAGACACGGTGCTATGCGTGTACTTCTTGAGGCTATAATCTTCGTCACAGGGCACGTTACGCCAGGACTCCTTCGTGCGCAGCAGGACTATAGGCGACTGAATCTTTTTGACAGCGTCCAAATTATAACTATAGAGGGCTTTGATTCTATCGTACATCACGCCGCCCACCTGGTAAATGAATTTGGTGGTATATTTCGAGTCTTTCAATTCAGTATTTTCAACGGCGTACTTGATCTTTTCGTCATAGTTCTTTATTTTGCTGAGTTTATCCCAGAGAGCGAGAGTGTTGCTAGCGTTGTTCGGGTTAACCATATTTATAGTCTGACAGATGAGGCTGTTTTCGAAAGTATCATCGATCTCGCATCCTAGTAATGAGACAAACATGCCCCGTGCATGATCAGGAGAGCCATCCACGCATATTGTTACAATGCTCTTGTGTCCTGTTGATAAGAAATAGTACATTGTGAATTAAATAAGGGCAGTATAAAAGATATCACTGACGAGAGTCAGAAGCTCGAAGCCGAAAGCAAGAATTTTATGAGAATTAGAACAGCCAAATCCTAGCGTATTTTTGAAGATACTCAAGGTATTGCCGCAGATTATGATGAAGTGTGAATTGAAAATATTACAACAAAACTTCCTGTTTACCTTTGGTTTCAGAGATAATTTTTAACTATGTCCGTTGAAAATCTCATCTTAAAATAAACGAATATAGTGTTGATGAAGATAGCATGATTTATAAAGAAACTGCCTTGAAGTTTGGCAAAACATAAGTGTTGTTTGTATTGTGATATTTTAAGCAAATGAATAAAATTGAAAAAAAAAACGGTAAACAAGTACCCATACTACTTCCACCAATGAAATCACTGACCTTCGCTCTCCAGCGTGGCCGCCAGCTCAAGCGCCAGCAGAGTCCCGAAGCTATATCCCAGCAGCGCAAACGGCTCGCCGGCCGACAGGCTACTCCGCACCATCTGAAAATGGCGTAGTTTCTCTTTTTGAACCCATAATAATATTTTTATCCTGTGTTGTTTCGAGTTAGATTAGAATAACATCTCCCTATTTATACCAAAAATGTCGTAAGAAATCGTTTGGCATAATAATGTTTCTTGATGACTTACGAAATTGAGTCTAAAAAAATAACAGTTTCGAAATCCTAAAAATCTGAAAATAATGTTACAAGACCACGGCCTCGGTGTTTTCAAAATCAATGTTTCCGAATTTCGGTATCAGAAAAGAACATGATTGTTTTGATTTCGATTTTGAACGGTATTTCAGAATCCAGGTTGATTGGTGATTTGATATTTCTGGTATTAAGGGAATGAGGGCTAAAACATTAATAGATGCTCACTTGGCTCAGCCGCGCGACCATGGCGGGCAGGTCCTCGCCGGCGCGCGCCACGCCCAGCTGCAGCGCGACCGCGCGCACGCGCAGCCCGCGGCACAGCGGCTCCAGGGCCGTCGCTGCTCCTTCCGTGCCCGGCAGCAGGAACAGGCGAAGAGTTCCGTCTCCATCATCCTATCGCATGATTACTTTTATCTACAGCCATATCATAATGTTCCTACTTCACCATAATGTTTAGACGCAATGAAAAATAGCCCATGAAGAAAGAAAGAGTCAGCCAAACAGCCACGTCGTCAGCGAGTTCCAAATTTGAAATATTTATTGTTCTTCTTTCAACCATAACTTGTTTTACAATATTAAAAAAAAACAATGTACATAATTATACTATCAAAGATGACTTTATAATTGTAATGCTACTTATTGCGTGTGAACGTAAAGCAGGGACATTACCAACGACATGGATACTTATTGATAAATAACAATATCGTTTTAAAAGTACCTTTATTGTCAGCCCTGTGACGGGTTAGTTTACTTACTAAAGCCTGATACTACCATTTTTAGTGCAGGTTTGTAGACGGGCAATATTTTCAAGGCATTATATGTGCTTTTAGGTGCCTAAAACGTTGCATAACTTTCGAAAGTAGGTAGACACGTCACCTCGCCGCCAGAGACCATGGTCGGCATGAGGACCGTTGGGACGGACATCAGGTCCTCATCGCCTAGGTTTTGCATAAGTGCCGACATGCTAGCTTCCTCAGTCGCAGGATTGAAATCCTTTCCCTCTTGATGATGCGACAGCTCCACCAGTCTAAAGAAGACACCATAAATCATGAATAGATTATAATAATATTTGCCTATGCAGCATAAAAAAGTCGAAATGCAAGGAGTTAAAGTCCCTTGAATATGCAAAATATGTAAATTCAACTCTCGTCATTAAGATCACACCTTTATTCGTAGGAAAGTGGTAAGGAGTCTCTGTATGAGCGCCTAGCCTTTTTTAACATGTGTGGAAAATACGCTTTATGCATTTCTTGGATGGAGGCAGCACGAAGGTATAAGGGGCATCCATGAAGGTAGGAATCCTCTGAAAACCACAGGAATTTCTTCATGGCTATTTGTGTGGACGGTCTGGGAACCCTTACACGCTAGGTTCGACCACAGACCTCGAAGTGGGGTATTTTCTTGGTTCACTGTGCAATGCGGGTTTGATGTTATGATTTCCCGGCCTTCCTTTAGTTCTACTTACTTTGCGAAGGTCAACGTCCTGATGTCCTGCGCGGTGAGGAAGATCTCAAACTCCCTCTCCAGGGTTTGCTTGATTTCTACCGCCATCATGCTGTCCATTCCCATATCGGCCAAAGACACTTGGTAAGAAACGGTCTTTAGATCTTTGATGCCTACAACGGAAATTTTCATGACAAGCTATTAGAGTAAATAAACCACAAAGATCCGCACTTGTGCCAAAAATAATTCTATATTGCAATGCATTTTCTTTGGAACGTTGATCAATTTATATACTCGTAGCACTTGGGTCACAGAATAGATAATAGTACACTTGGGTTTATAACTTTGGTGGAATTTCGATTTTCGTAGGTTTTTTTTTCTCAAAAATCTTTTTTTGAAAAGTTTTGAAATTTATCGTTTAAACATAAGTACAGGCAGAATGGCTAGGCACTCTCAAGATATTATCGAACTTATATTCGGATGAAAAAGTGAGGACACTTTTTTACAGCACTAAAATTGAAAGCGCTATTGACTTTCAGCAGATTCAAATAAACGTTTCTAGATCCGAAAAAACCCAAATTTAAACGTGCTACTGTACAGTTACTCCCACCAATTTAAATCTGGTTATTGCCGACGACCATTAAAATATTCTTCGACAAGGTATCTGACCCATGATCTGAGCGACTGCCTCAACCGGGTTGCTGGCGCCGGCGCTGCTCCCAGTCTTCGTGGCGACCACGATGGACGACACAACGGTAGCGTCTTGTCTCAAAAGCTTGTTCAGAGCTTGGAGGCAGCTAGTTATTCGCTGTAAATACATGCCGCCGAATTCTTGCTTTGATTTTTCTACAGTCCTATCTGCAAGAAGACCCACCTGAAAGTAACAGAAACTCAGAATCTCTGCACGTTTTTGGAGGAGGGACGAGCAAGAATATTATCCTCCCATCTTTCTGTGGGCAAATTGACTTTTTGATGTAGTTGGATGAAAAAAAAATATTTTACGTAACTATCCTGTACAGATCTCCTATGTATCTTTATGATCATATTTTACACAAGTTTTGTCATAATAGAAATAGCTATAAAAATACAGTTTTTCCCTTTTTCAGATATTTTTATGAAAATATCTCCTTTCTGCTGAAAGAAATTACTCCCATTTGTTTTGCGCCTTGTTTGTGTTGTTGTTTGAGTTTGCAGATAATAGTAATATCTCCTATTTGCGCAACAAAACGTTTATATTCTCATCATAACATCAATGCTACCTAATTGATATCCTTTCAAATCCTTTTTTGAGAATTTTGTGATGTATATCTTGGCCCTTGACTGTGCTTCAAGAGAGAGAATGCTTCTTACGTCATCGACGGGCCCCCACTGCACCGCCAGCGCCGGCAGCCCGCGCCGCCGCCGCCGCTCGCAGAGCCGCTCCACCACCGAGTTGGCGTAAGCGTAGTTTGTCTGCCCTGCGTTACCGCGCCCGCAGGTCACAGATGAGAATACCACGAATTCTCTGAGCAAACAGCAGACGGTGGAAAAATAGCAGACGATGGATTTAGTATCAGAATATTCAACTCCTGCGGCACATAATCTGGCTATGAAAAATGTATACTTACTTCAACTCAGGGCACATTTCTCTCGTAAGGTTGTCTAGATTTATCGTTATTTGAGCTTTTGGCGTAAATGCCTCCCTGAAGGTGTCTGGCGTCTGGTTCTGGAAGAGTGCATCCTTGAGCACGACGGCCAGGTTGAAGACCGCCCGCACGGGCCCCATGGCCCGCGCCGCGCTCAGCATCGCCGCGCAGCCCGCCTCGCTAGAGGGGTCCTCCGTGTACACCTGCACGCGAGCACCGTACGACGCCCACGCGCTGTGGACAGAAAGAAAGTCTGCTGATACGAGGAAAGGAAGAACTGAGGATAACTAATGTGGGTGAGACCGCTACAAGCAGCAGACGGCGGATAGATAAGGATGAACTGGTGCAAGGGGAGAGTAACACAGTAATCAGATGGTAAATAGATAGGTTAGCGGGTAGGCTAGCGAAGGCAGCAGGTGGCAGAAAAAGAAGGTTGACGTGATGCGAGGAGGAGGCAGGCGCAGTCGGTAGGTGACAGATGGACAGAATGGAACGGATAGGTTAAAGTCCAGTGAAGGAGATTGGCGGCGGATAAACATAGATGAGCTAGTTCGAAGATAGGCTGACGCAGTCAGCAGCTGGCGAATAAACAACGGTGAGCGGAGGCGGTAAGTGGTGGGTAGAAATAGCTAAGTGGATACATGGACAGAGTGTCGCAGTGTGCAGGCTGTCAACGAAACGCAGGCGAATCAGAAGAGCACTGACCGTAAGCGCGAGGCCTGGTAGCCGTTGCTCAGCCCGCGCCGCGCGCTCAGCAGCAGCCGCCGCGCGCCGCCCAGCACCAGCCAGTCCGCCAGCTCCAGCCCGAAGCCGCCTAACCCACCAACTACTACGAACACTTCCTCGGCGCCACACAAATATCTGAATATCGAACATTAAAATATTAATTACCATCTGGTTACCCTGAATTTCCTTAACGTAGCACTGGATTTTTGAATTCATGTGCTCTGCCTACCTCTGATGAGAATACAGGCGTGAATATTATGTATGTACGTATGTATGTAGGTATGTATTAACATTGATAGCTTTTTTATCCCCGTATCGCCCGTTGATTGACAAGGGCTCTCTCGGTGGCGACATTGTGATTTAATCAAAAAAATCTATGGACGTAGTATAAAAACATTATATTGTTATCTTAATGCTTTGTGGCTTGCCACGTGCTCAGTGGTAAGCCTAACGCGGTTCCCTCCCGTGCAAACCATAAAATCTGATTCAGTGAGGAAGGCAACCTCGCGCAGATATGCTTGGAGGACTTGGTGGACTTGGCGATTCAGTAAGGCAATGTGGATGGCCTAGGGCGATGGTAGAGGGCGTGCAGTTGCCATCGGCTAGACATCATCTGACCTCTCCTTCAGTCGTAGCGGTTTACCGTTCCACTGAACCAAGGAGAGTGATGACGAGTGCGTGCGCCTGCGTTTGCGCAAACGCTTGCGCACCTTAATATATCCTGCGCATCTGACTGCTTCCGTTTAATGGACTCCGATTTCTGGAAAGTCCTGTGGCGATGGGGCGAGGTAGAGAGGTCTGTCATGATGCAGGGCAGACTTTGTCCGAGCCCCGCACATAGGCGGTCCTGGGGGTGTGAGTACATACCGTGGTCGCTTTCGCACTGCAAATTGGGGGCGACAGTGCGGATTCGGCAACACTCAGGACGACTAAGCAGCCCTATTCAGGGAGGCTCTGCTAACCCCGCTCAGCCGGGGAGGAGGCTAGAAAAGGTGCCTGCTATATAAGCCATCTTAGGGCGCACGAGCGCCAATCGGAATAGGAGTCCTCAAAGTGGTTGCCATGGCCGAAATCGGTCGGATCATTCATTCATTCATTCATTCATTCATTCATTCATTCATTCATTCATCATTCATTCATTGTTGGACTGAGCTTAGACGAGTTAGCAAGACTACCATAAAATAAAGTTTTCCTCGTTTTGGATGCAACAAAAAGTTTGAAAAATTATTTAATATTATTTGTTATATTATGTAAAACGATAACTGGGTGAATTTCAACAAGTGTAGTTTTTTGCCAATTTTGGTGGCAGTTTTAAAATTTTGGTGGCAATTTTTTCCCTTTATTTTTATATGATATCTTTCTCTTTCTTTGCTTCTTAATTCTGCGCTTAAAATTACAGTCGAATAAAAATGATTAACACGCCTATTTTTACACCTTTCGTAGCGTTTCCCAATTTTGGTCGCTCGAAACAAGCACCAAAATTTGACCACCAAAATTGGAATGGGTATAAAAAAAATGTCTAAAAAAAAACTTGTTACATTTATAACAAATTCAGGCTACTTCCGTTAAAAAGAACCCTAAACCACTCAAATTAGGATTAAAAGACACGTTGTAATTAAACACCTTTCATTTTTTTCAAGAGTCACCAAAATTGGTAAATTTTTGACGCCCTTTGCACCAAAATTGGGTTTTTACGTGATTAACGGAAACGCAGTGACAAACACAGACCGCTTTCACCGTCAGTCAATGCAGTGTAACTGGCAGGTACGCGGAAGGTTAAGCTAATACTTCCTGGGCCGTTTAGAAGCGAATTAGAACGAGTCGAACTTTGTCCACCAAAATTTGATCGCGCGCTCGGACGTTTGTTTAAAGTACGATTTTGGGCACAATAACCGAACTCACAACGATGATATTTATTTATAATGTTCCTTAAATAATTAAGAATATGCCACGGTTAAAGTTATTTTGTGTTACACATGGGTTTCTTAGCAAATTAATGATATTGTAGTAAAAATGGATTCCGGACAGCCAAAATTGGAAATCAAAGCTTTAACATTTTTTTTCTTCCAGATTAAAAGGCATGTCAATGTATCATATTATGTAACAGATAGGGGGATATGTCAGCTATAGTATAAAAATTACAATAAGACGTAAATAACAGTTAACAGCGGCAATAACTACTCCGCCGTGTCAAAAATGTGCCTGGGATATTCACCCAACTTCTTCTCACCTCGGCGTGGCTGACATCTGGATTTTGGTTGGCGCAACCATTTTGTTGCTGCATTCTTCATCCCGAATCTTGATTAAAATCTAAAAAAAACTCGATTTTATTACATAAAGCATACAAACAAACAAACTTGACACAATGCCTGCTTTCTCAACCCAAAACCCACTACTCCAGAACCTTTCCCAATGAGATGCCGTAGCCTGTATCTTGCGCGCGTACCTTGCCGACGTGTTTCCCGGCGGCCATGTACCGGTAGGCCTGCTCTACCTCCTCCCTCGGGAAGCTGCAGCGCGTCAGCGGCCGCACCGCGCCGCTCGCCACGCCCGCGAGGATCAGGTCCTGCACGCGCTGTGACAACGAACAACGGTTTAACTCTAGCTTCTCAATGGTTACTATTCAGATATTGGAGCCAAAATCGATAACGTTATGAGCCTGACCAGTGTTGCCATAATTTAGATTTGAGTTCAGTAACATTTTGTCGGATAAAGTTTGACAAATATGTAGATAAAAATGTTACTTAACATTCATTGATTGGCAAAACATCGACAATTTCTTGTAGACAAGCAGTGTTTGCCTGTGTAAAACGTACCTTCCTACAAAATGCCACACAACATGGCGCGCAGCTCAAACTTAACAGATTGGACTTTCTCCTTGTGCGTCAATATTACACCGACGTGCTAATTAAACACACAACACACACAACCACAAAACACAAAAAAATATTAACTCTGCTACATATATACCTACTTACTCATTCGCAACAGTCGTGTAATAGTTTATACCCACTTTTATCTTAATAACAGGTGAAGAACCAAATTGCTAGTCGAAAGGTTAAAATTTTCTAGGCTACAATACAGGGATTTTATAACATCATTTAGAGCACACCGTAATGCCGAGTAAATACGAGCCAGAGTGTGTTTCGTGGCACTTTGATCGTGTCTATACTTTTTTTCTGGCTGTATATTTAAAAACGCTTACCCTCTTTATCTCTGGACGCCAGTGCTCGATATTGTCCGCCATGATGCCGTGGAAAGAGATCTCTTTGGACGCCGTAAGCAGCCCGACTTGGGTGTTGTTGTTAATGTCATACTTGCCGATCTCTAAGAACCGGCCTCCGGCAGCGAGACAGCGGACTGAAGCCTGAGGGAGAACAATAATAAAATAAAGCCCGTGCCAGACGGTCTACCACAGTTTCTGCCAGGTGACCTTGGCAGAAAAACAGTGGTTGTAAACCGTGTAGCCAGTGGTTGTAAACCAAATTTCGATTGACCTTGGCGGAAAGGCGCGCGCTTCCAACCATTGGAAGAAACAGCGGTAGACTGCCGTCTGGCCGCTTATTGTAAACCATTCCAAGTATTCCAACCAAGGACAAACTCGCAGCCGCACGCGCCGAGTGTAGACGTGTCGCGCACGCAAGGATGGCTAACGAACGTGAGATAATTTTTATTACGGAACTCATTGAGTTGTACAGAGTTGCCGTGTCTTTGGGATTTGACGTGCCAAGTTTGTAATAAAGACCTAGCTCAAAAGAAAAATACTTGGGAAAATCTAGTAGGTAAATTCAAAGAATAAACAGAAATAAATAGTAATTACTCTTTTACTAAGTAGTTCATAATTAGTCGTTCCTTCAACCACCGCTTCATCCAAAATTATTTTTTTTCTTTGTTTTTTTCATCGATTGCGCACAAAAAAGAATAACAAATTCCAACTACCTATTTGAAATTTTGACAAATTATTAATTTAACAAAATAAACCACTATTTTTCTACCAAGGTCACCTGGCTTAAACTGTGGTAGACTGCCGTCTAGCCAGCAGCGCTTCTACCGCGTTTCTACCAAGGTCACCCGGCAGAAACTGTAGTAGACTGCCGTCTGGCATGGTATGGTAGTGTTGCCCCGCATCTCGGGTGTGACAGGAGACGGAGGCAGAAAATCCACCGCAATTTGTCACTCTGAAGTCTCTGTCACCACGTCTCATCGTCATAATACCTATGGAAAGCACAGATGTACTGCACAGATGGTCAGACTATAACCAATCTCTTGATTATTCTAGAAGATACCAGGCTTCTTTTTGTGGCAATAGCGGTCTATCTGTGGCAATGTTCAATTCAAAATTCGATTCCAATTCAAAAGAATTCACGTAATAACGTGAACGGGTGTTTGATGTCGTCATTTCTTAGCCAGGTGTGAATAGAGTTTGATGTTGTTTTGAAAACAGTGAAGCTTGAAACAAAAGTGTAGGGCGGATTTCATTTTTAAGTTTGTTTAGGGTTAAGTTCCATAAATTTCATATTATATTATATTCGTAAACTTGCCAGCAATATATCTTCAGCGAGGCAGTTGAGCACCAGGTCCACTCCTTTGCCGTTAGTTTCGCGGCGGATCATGTGTTCAAAAGTCGTATTACGAGAATTCCCGATTTGATTATCTGTAACCAGTCCACACGCTTTAACCTTTGAATTATATTTATCTTCTAAGTAAGTATAGTTAAATATGATACTTAACGGGACATTCGTGACTGAAAGTTCAATTTAACTATACTATCATGCTGTCAACTGTAGTGTCTAACACAAGAAGCAAAGTGTCAGGAAATTTGGCTTTATGTTAGTTTGAACCACCCATTGGCAGTTAAAAAAGATTTTGGCTATAATGAAAAAAACTATAGTTCTTATAGTTAGAATAATTACCCAAATTACTAATTCCACTTTGAAATCATAAAACAATCTTCAGAAGTGTAAGTACACGGGCACGTGAAGAGATTTTTTTTACCTTGGATTGTGGGGAAGAGCTTCTTGATGAAGTCGCGCTTGCGAGAGCTGCCGACGGTGGTGAACACGCGGCAGCCGTAGTGCAGCGCTACGTTGATGGCGGCCTGCCCCACGCCACCCGAGCCTGCGTGGATCAGCACCGACTCGCCCGCTTTCATCTTCCCTCTAATCACCTAAAGGTGCGAAACAGACGCTGCTAACTCAAATATTCTACTTAGGTATCTCTGGATGACGTAACACGAGTTGGCCGAAAGTCAAATATTGGACCGTGACGGCTACTCAGTCGAAGGAATTTGTTTTGAAAGGCGTCAACGACTTTCTCTTATATTCCAACGGAATCCATAAAAACCCACCTTTTTCGCTGCAGGCGATTTAATTTCAACTTACTAAGGCATAGTACACTGTGATGTAGACTGCAGGCACTGTGGCGGCCTCCTCGAATGTCCAGTCGTCGGGGATGGGCCATAATTGGGATCGAGGCAAGTAGGTCAAATTTGATAAACCCCTTTTTACGACGCCCATGACACGTGAACCACTAAAATAAACACAAAAGAACAGATATGATAATCCACGCTTCAGCAGTCCACCTTTAGTTCATCAGAAAAAAATCCCGGAAGAAAGAAGAAAAAATATGATTACCTAAGTTATGGGAAAGACTCCAATAATAGAGAGATATCTCTCCACTCTCCAGGCAGATGTTGTGCCTGGGGACCGAAGTCCGAGAGGACAGAGAGAGTAAATTGGAAATTGTACCTATCTATTCAACTGATCGTCGAAACTTGATGACAGTAAAATTTCTCCTACTCGACGATAGTTGGCGCTAGGTGTCCCTACAATGTCTTCAGTGTGCGAGGTCAGTTTTAAGTCGTTAAAATGAACTGTGTTACTTTACTTGCTAGTCCTGCCGGCGACTTCTAGCCCTCCAGTGCACTCATGCTGTTTTATGCCCGCCGTGCTCTCTAACCCGACACGACCGGTTGCGAAAACTACGTCATGGAAGTTCAAGGCAGTACGATAAACCTAAAAAACGAAACCAGACTAATAAGAAATTACAAATGTACTCAATATGATTATTTTGTTTAATTAATGCATTATTGTCGTCCCTAAATTTGAGTACATTTTTTCTTACCATTTACAGGATTCTTACTTATTTGGGAATGGGTTACGGGAAATTGATCATTGGGGAGTTTTTAACCATTGTTTGTCCACCATACTCTTAAAAGGCATAAGGTTAACATTTATAGTAAAAAGGTTTAAGAAATTATTATTATTTCTCACAGTAAGTAATGCATTCGAAATTATTTCTACTTGATCAGATCAGTAATTTTTAATGAAACAGGTAAAGGTACATAATAATAACATATCGTCAGTGGAAAAGAAAAAACGCTAAAGCGCCAAGTATCTATATGGCGCTTTAGCGTTTTTTCCTTTCCACTGACGATATAATGTTTGTTTTTTGAATTAGAACTCTACTATGTGACATCACACCTCGTTCAATTTGATTACCTACCTTTTCAGTTTTCGCTTCAACAATCGTCCAACTCACAGCAACAGGAAGATATTTTTAAAATATTTGACACTAGTCCAGAATAGATCCCAATCTCACAAACTTACGTGAACTAACACATAGTCACTGTCGCTGTGAACGGAGTCGTATTTCAGTGGGCCTTCGACCCACTTCAATGAAGACAGGTCCCCAACGGTCTCGGTAACCACGTACGCGTGGTCGACCAGGGTCGCGGCCGGGGTGTCCAGATGCAGGTAACGGTACGCCCCCCATTGCCCCTGCGATAAATCATCAATTAGGTTCCGAACTTACCATTAGGACTCGTTTAAGGAGACGCGGCGCACCTATAAGTACGAGCGCCACAAAGTGTACCTACTCCAACACTACTCAACAGAAAACCCAGCTTTGTCTCTTGTCATTCAATAGAGGTTTGACAGCCCTTTGGAATTATAAAAATCTAAAGGCTAATTTATTTGTAATAATGTATGTCTGTATGAAACTATCGCTTTAACGACTTTAGTGCTGGTATAATATTAAGTACCTATTTTGCTCGCAAAAAAGCGCGAGCTGTTTAAAATTCTGCGGCGCTTACCTACTGTTTTTTCGAGTTGATAAAGTTGTAACGAGAGAACAGTGTTTTCGTTTTTAGTATATTACTCAATATTTTTTCATTTTTTCTCACCGTATAAACCGTCCTTGAACTACAACGAACATTTAAAAGAAAGAACTGGCCAAATTGGTCCACGCGTTGGTTGCGAAGAGTATTTTGTGGCGCTCATACGCCAAAGTTATTGACTTTACGAAAAAAAAAGTCTAGACATAAATTGTAGGCAATTTTCTCTAGTTTTATTTTGTGTAAAACTGTTTTATCATAATATGGGACAGACAAGAGATATTGTCAACAAACTGCTTATACCCAACATTTTTACAATATGGCGGCGTGAGCGGCAAAAATACGAGGTGACAAAGTTGAAATTCGGAGAGACCACATCAAAATCTACAAAATTACCAATTTTCAAAACTCCCGGATAACTTTCTAGATAACCTCTAGATTTTAGAACAAATGACTGGGGTTTAACATTATACTTAAATAGTATATCTGTTTCATTTCGTTCTTTTTGTTCATTGTCCTTCTGACTCTTGATCTGTTGTCTCAATAAATTCAAAAGTAGAGTGGCAGACCACGATCGCCAGCGACGATCGTCTCGTCACAAACATTGTTAATGTACTTACCGATGGTTCTATCCTTACGATAGTCATTTATAATATAATATAAACACCCAATAATTTAAATAAAACATGACTCACATCCTGATAAACATTATGGAATAAACATTTTTCGAGCTGTTCCACATAAAATTGTAGTTTGGGATCAAATGGAGGCGCCGATGGGTCGGAAATAAGCATTGCAAACACGACTTCTCCACCAGGCTCTCTCCTCAGACAGTTCACTAAGCCTAGCAGCCCGTTAACAGTATCATCTTTATCTTGAGCGTATAAAACTATCTTCTGTCCCTCTTTAATTTTTTGCTTGACTGATTCAATCCATGAGTACGAGTCGTCTTCTGCCGCTATTTTAATGTACTTAGCTGGGCTGAACAAGGCTCTTTTTCTGAATAAAACTATGTATTCAAAGTCTGTTTCGTAAGTAGTCACGATGTCATATTTGTCAGCGTATGCCTTCGTTTCCGGACGCTCCTTCTCTCGACTTATGATGAAGCCATTTTCTTTCAGGGATGACAGGATTTGCAGCATTATCTAATACAAAGAATATGAAGATTGTAGTGAATTTGGCAAACTTATACGAAATTTAGGAGTCCTATTTACATTGTCACCGGTTAGGATAAACTACTCACAGCCGAGCTTACACGATGAAAAAAAATTTGCTTTCTGGTCTTATTCAGAGGTTTCAAATAAAAAATGGGCCTGAAAATACGGCGAAATGATTCCAGTAAAGGATGGTACGGCAGTGTTTGCTTTGACGTCGACTTGATTAGGGATCTGCCCTACCCCCCCCAAATTTGTGTTATTCAGTAAGCGAACACTACCGCACCATGTCAATTAGCCATGTTACGATATGAGCAAAGGAAGCTTGATCTGTGTATACTCACATCAGGCCGTGACAGCAAGTTGGCACCAATAAACAGTGCTGCATTTGTCTCGCTGGTCACAGGTTTGATTTTGACTGCAGCCTGCGCCGGTAACTGTAGTTCGTGCAACACAAGCGGTTCTGACTGCAATAGCGGAAACTCTTCGATGCAGTCATCAATTCGCTCCATCAGTTGCTCCAAGCCATCCTTTGCGTATTCTTCATCGACCAGCTCAATGATCTTCAATTTATATAAACGCAAATTTTCCGTAACCAGGTGGACGATGACTCGCAGAATGTCTTCAATCTTTAAATTTAAAACATGACTGAATAAAAGTAACGACATGTCAATATTAATAAATTTCCGTTAAGAGTAAGACGACTATTTTCTAATATCAGTTGAAGATGTGTTTTGCGGATCAGGAAAATTGCGTGCGTGTAGAAATTAAGAATTATTTCCACCAAACGTAAACAAATTGGAACGACAAGAATTGCATGGTCTTTAAAGGACACGGAATCATAATGATTATAGTTTTTAAGTCTACACTACCAAGCTGAACACAAAGTAAATTTTAAATAAAAAATCTGGTACACTACTGGACTCTATTTTAATTACACATATCATATCTGATATTGATCGATCTCTTTCATCCACTGAACCAAACTAAAGAAATGTTTTCTCCTGCAAAACAGGGAGGTCAATACTTACATTAAAAATTATTATTCGCCCTATACGCAAAGTGGCTGGGAGTGGTTGAAAAAGGAAAACGGAGGATCGTGTTGATTGGCGTTCCATAGGCTATGTCCAACAGTGGACGAATATAGCCTGCTGATGATGATGATGATGACTATAAGCGAGATACTACAAGGTGTTTTAGACCTGGTACCGTATGGAAAGTGTTAAAAAAACAAAAAATTATTGAATCACGCAGATAACTTCACTTCATCTATCTATCACTTCTGTAGTTCGATAGCTTCGTGTGCGATCGTCCCTAGTAATGAAAGGCTGTAGCAAGTTCTATTTGATAAAATGTTAGCTTGTAAAACAGGTAACAATATAATTTTAAACAAAAAAAAACCGACTTCAAATTTGGGCTATACTGAAAGCATTTGTCTAATAATGAGGGTGACCTTCCA
>BHDV01028087.1:2845-31622 GCA_005406045.1 Adoxophyes honmai
AAAAAAAAATTAAATGATGTTCGTGGAATAGTTTTCGGCGATATGAAATTCGATAGTAGAAATTTCGATAAAGTGATAGACACCCCGTTTAACCATCTGGTTACCTTGAAATTACTGAAAGTGGCACTGGATTTTTGAATTCATGTGCTCTGCCTACCCCTCTTGGGAATACAGGCATGAGAATATGTATGTATGTATTAGTGATTATCTGAATTGATATGTGTGTTGATAATCATATGAAACAACAAACATACCTACTCTCGACCGACGTAGGTACATGCGGAAGTATCGATCGCTAACAATTAAGATAGGGATTCAGAATCAGAACTGATAATTTGTTGGCAACTGCTCAGTTATACCTCGTGCAATTGTTATCTCACAATATTATTAGAAACTATCCACTTGTAGGTACAATTTTTTAAAGAAAGTATTTTAATACATTTTTTTAGCTCTCCGTGTGGTGCCGGGTTAGATTAAAATAGCACCTCCCCCTTTCTTCCCGTGGGTGTCGTAAGAGTCGACTTTGGGAAAGGGTTAGTGTATTGTGGGCGATGGGCTAGCAACCTGTCACTGCAATATCACGTTTAACCATCTGGTTACCCTGAAATTGCTAAACGTGGGACTGGCTTTTTGAATTTATGTGCTCTGCCAACCCCTCTTGGGAATACAGGCGTGAATATAGGGATATAGGTATGTATTTATAATAAGATGGCGAAAGCTGTTTTAAAATTTTACTGCAGATCCCAAAGCTTCAACACTAAACAACTCAAATATGACGCAAAACCCAAGGCTGCATACTGATGTGTTGAATTTTCACCAGCTTCCGCATGTATTATGTAAGTGTACAAAATTTTCAGTTCATCTGGTTAGTAACCAGAAACTAGTGCAATTAAGGACTTTTATAGACAATGGCGTAGCTAGCATGGGTGACACCCGGGGCGGATATTGTAGGTGTCACCCCCCCCCCCCTAGAATTCGATAGAAACGGTTAAAATAAAAATTATTTACCGAGAGTGTGACCACATGATTTTTTTTACCCTTTATACTTTTTCATTGACTACTAAAGTTCACAGCCGGGTGTTACCCCCCCTAGCTACGCCACTGCTTATAGACATATTGCTTAGAACAGTATAGTTTCAAGCAGCCGCAGTTTCCACTCAAACGGACAGCTTGAGAGAGTAGAGACAGAAAGTAGAGACTAGAGAGCATGATTATTTTGCTTTGAAACTGCAGATCTACCAACAACACATGCTTGAAGTGGTTGATGCTGACTAACTACTTGGTTGATGACAGAAATAAAATAAAAAACATTGGGACCGGTAAAGCTAAATCAATGCGAACTTACTTGTCTGGCGAACGGAGAAAACTTTACTTTAGATTTGGACATCGCCACCACGCTGGATGAGAATGCGTTTGGAATCACAACTAGAACTCACTCGCGTCTATATTTATGCTAAATCATGTGATAATCTTAGTTATGTACTTTATTACATTTACAACAATGTAATAACACTTATTGTAATATAATAAACCGTAGTATGTAAATAGCACTATTATTACGACTAGAATTGCTCGTCCGTGTGTTCAGTGAACCGTCCATTGCGAGTGTCAAATCTACACTAATTTTAACACGATTTGCAAACTTCTTAGGGCAATAGTTAAATGTAGAGTCACTTGGTGACGGCCGCCAATGATAACCTTTTTCAGACGATACCGATTGACCAATCGCTGAATTGAAAACAATCTATACTACTAATTATTGCGATTAGGGTGCCACCGGCTGTCACGTTCTAGTGTACCATTCGGTGGAACCCTATCGCTGTCAGTTAGCTACAGTGACAAAGTAATTAAGTACTTACCATACAGACTTAAGGCTCAGTTTGTTTGGTCGAGAACTATCGAATCAGTTGATGTCTGACAGTCTGACCCACCAGAGAAAGTAGCAAAGTATGTCAAATAATGATTTCTTTTGATTTACTGTCATTAAGTACAAAAATAAATTCGTCCACAGAGATTTAGTCGTCAAATCGGAAAAAACGCCAAATTGAAATATACAATATGAGGATAGTTTTCCATCCAGAATATTGTCCAAATCCAAGTCCAAATCATGTCCTCTCGTAAAATTGTCCAAAATAAATATACACCGACAGGAATAATACCATTCGAAATATGTACAAATGGAAATACGTCCATTTCTATTTATGTCCATATTTATTATTATTTGCAGATACCTTCCCCGTAAATAACGTACGTACATTGACAATCATACTCGTAGATTTTACGTTCATTTGTATTTAGGGCCAGTCGGAAATTTAATACATCTCTTTTTGAGAGTAAAACAGCCAGAGAAACTACTGTTACGAGAGAGCATTATATGTTGACAATATTCTCTTTGGACATAATTAGTTTTGTACTTAAATTTACATTACAGTCTCAATTAAAATTAGACAATATTCACTTTGTGCGTATTCAATTTTGCACATTTTTTATAATGAACATAACTAACTAACTCATTTTAGACTTAATTAATTTTTAACGAAAATAAATTTGGTCATACTTAATTATTGATTTTTACTAAAAATTTATTATTGATTATAAACATTTAAGTATAGTATTTCACTGCAATATCACGTTTAACCCTGGTTACCCTGAATTAGCTATAACGTGGCACTGGTTTTTTTTTTTTTTAATTCATGTGCTCTGCCTACCCCTCATGGGAATACAGGCGTGAGAATATGTATGTATGTATGTATTTAAGTAGGTAAATAACAATAAAGCTTATAAATAACTTATTTCAAATAAGAAAACATTGTTTCAAGTTACACGTATTTATTTGTCAGAATACAAACGAGCTTTTGCGATACAGAGAACGTTTCTATGGTGTTTTTTTTTTTGACAAAATGTTAGTGCTTCCTTTCTTGCGAAGTTATTATAGCACGGTCTCCCTTTTAACACATTCTTGTGCAATAGGTAGTCTGTCATTATTTTCATCAGCGTCTACTTTTGTCTGCGAAACTTGGGCTACGTCTTACAGAAGTGCTATCTTTTGTGCCATGTGGTGTCGGGTTTAGAATAACACCTCTAAATTTTTTTTCTTTTTTTTTTAAACAAATTTTTCATCTACGGACTCGTGGTCCGTACCTTGATGATTTTAGGATTTTTTTTTATTTTAGCTTAAACTGTGCGCTCCGCGTAAAGACACAGCAGTTTTACAATAATATACTCTTTAAATTAATTACAACTAGTAATAACACCTCTCCATTTATTCCATGGATGTCGTAAGTGGCGGTATATTTTAGGTGACAGGCTAGAAACCTGTCACAATTGTACCATTTAACTTAAAACCTAAAAATGTGCTAGAAGTTGCTACGAATCTTGAAAAAGTGATGATTTTGTCTACGTCTCGTTTTCTGTGCTCTGTCTACCCCGTTTGGGAATACAGTCGCATGTCTTACAGAGGACTTGTATTTGGTGTACAGTTTCGGTTACCCTCTTATCTAATCCTTCTGCTCAATTATTCTCAATGGCCTTAATTCTTTCACATTTTCCTCGAGTTTCCTAATAGGCTTCCCTCTGATCTCCTCTTCGATCTCCAGTAGTGTTCGAGCTTTCGTTTCAGGAAGCAAAAACCATGCCACCACCAGCGCTAAAGTCATCACACCCGCGTACACCAGATACGAACCTTCCAGCCCTACACTAGCAGTCATACCAGGGAAGGTCTTTAGTATCAGGAATGTAGAAGTTACCAAGGATAAGTTGGCGATGGAACCGCAGAGACTTCTATGCTGGAGGGGGTATATCTCGCCTATGATCACCATCGGGACCAACATCGCGCCTAAGCCTATAGTCGCAATATGGAAAGTGAGCAAGACTGTAGGAAGCCACAATACATCCTGTAAAAGCCCGTTGATTTTCGCGCGTATGTAACCAACTTGGATAAGGAACGCGAGAACACATAAAGCGCCAGAACTAAAGAGCATCGTTCGTCGTTGTAGCTTTCTGATCACATAAAGTCCTAAGCTATTGCTGGCTAATCTCACGCAGTTCGTGAATGCCAGCCATGCAGGCAAGTTGCAATCTTTACTTATAATTACAGGTATTATTTCATTCATATAGCTGGCTATGATAAGCGCCCCTGAAATCATCGAAATAAGGTACATCAGAGCGCCTAAAATGACGGAAATGTAGACTTCTTTTTTAGAAAACACTCGCAAAATCCCCAGAAGACCTAAAGCTTTGGTATTATTGACGTGCTGTCGCGCTTCGATCATTTTCTTCAGCTCGGCCTCGTCTTCTAACCCTCGCAGCCATCTGAAGGCTTTCCTGCATTCTTCGAAGCGTCCTTCCACGGCCAACCAGCTAGGAGATTCTGGTACCGTTAAGGTTATAACGCTGCTGACTATTGGCAGCAAACTGAAGGCTATAGCCGTGTTTTTCCAGGATGTGAGAGACCCGACAATGTGAGCCATTGTAACTCCAACTGCTTGGCTTAAAGAGAGCGTGGCGAGGAAGGCTCCCCGGTATTTAGGGCTGGTGTACTCCCCGATGATGACCCCGTTGACAGCTTGGAACAGCCCAAGCGATATGCCTTGGATAACTCTTCCGAACATTAGTACCTGTAAGAAGATTTCTTTGCTTGATTATGAGAATCGAAATTTTGTTGCAATAAGGCAGGCATGAATTACAAATATTTTTGTAATGGCTCTTATTTCAATTCTTATGATGAATAAAAAGTGCACTAATATTATAAACGTGAATGTTTGTTGGTTTGTGTGTACGTTTCTTAACTCTTCATGCTCAAACTGCGGGACTAATTTGGAAGAAAAGATTCCTGATTATCCAGGGAAAAGTATGTGGGTAAGATTCTAATACTAGTAATACTCGTAAAGAGATCTCTCTCCAGGAAGATGTTATGCTTGGGGACCGAAGTCCATAGAGAGAAAGTTTGAAGTTGTATTGGAAGTTATGTTCCCAAGGCGTGACATCAGTCTGGAGAGAGTTCTCCCTATTGGAGTCTTTCCTACAATTGAATTTAAATTCGATTTTGGATCTGTGCTTGGTACAATCACCTCATAAGTAGGTGCGAAAGAGATGGAGAGCCAGCTCGCCAGCTGCAAGAGCGAGACGAAGAGATGCGTCGCTCTGCGCCCGCGCCGCATGGCCGGCACGGTAAGGAGACTGCCTGGCAACATAGTGACTCCCGGTGCTGATGCTGGAACATTACATACATACATACATACGTACATACATACAAAGTAGTTCCGAAGTAGGCAAGGCAGAGCACACAAAATGTAACATAGAAAAGGTCAGACTATTTCACGTTTCGAAGCCATATCCAGCATAATTTAAGGTTTTTAAATCGAATGGATGAGGTATAAGAGTGACAGGTTGCAAGCCTGTCGCCTTAAACCTATTTCCTTAGTCGCCTTTTACGACATTCACGGAAGAAATGGAGAGGTGTCATTCTATTCCGATATCCATTGTTTTGTACATACCTTCATAGATCAAGCCTTTATTCCCCAATTTCTGTTCAGTTACGCTTTTTACTAAATTTAGAATCATTAGAACGTTGCCGTGTGATGTCGGGTCGGGATAGAATAACACCTCTCCATTTCTTCCGTGGATGTCGTAACAGCCGACTAAGGAATTAGGTTTAGGTTTGCTTTAGGCGACAGGCTACCAACCTAATAATGGTTTTGTCTATGTCACGTTTCGTGTGCTCTGCCTACCTCATTTGGGAACACAGGCGTGATTGTATGTATGTATGTAGAACGTCACTGTAGTAAAGAAACTGATTTGCTACTCATATGATTTAGGCGTATAAGAACTAGTATTATAAATGGCCACTCTAGTTAAATATTGTACCATCGAACCAATAATTGATTACTGACCCACCATAGAACCTATTCACAGTGAACGTCATAGTGACATTGCATTGATTGACAAAGGAAATGTGTATGACGTTTATTGTGACAACGTTCTGCGGTGGGTCAGGAATCAGTTGGTTCGATAGGACAATATAGGTACATTGTTGCCTTAAAAATATGTATAACTATACCTATCGTCGTATAGTAGAATTTATACTACAAAATTCACTCCATCATCAATTGCCAGAATGGAATCCTACATGGCGTCGACGAAGTTTCGAATCGGTTACATAAATACAACTTCGGTCCCCAGAGATATTCTGATAGAGCTCTCTCTCCAGGCAGACAGAAGTCCACAGAGAGATAGTTTAAAGTTGTATTTACGCAACCCTTCTTCGAAATTTCTCTGCCGCGCTGTAGAGACTTTGACTGTTTTGGCTCAGGATGACTTCGGCCACGGTTCCATATCGTCACCTTCTTAAGTCGTTCTCATTCACATATGGTCTACTGTTCCGATTCGCCAGCATTCCTATATCGCCACTTCCCTATCTCGTCCGCTTTCTTACATGGGCCACTGTACCAACTCGTTTATATTCGTAATTAGGCTACAGTGCCAATTCGTCAACATTCCTAATTAGTCTACAGTGTCAACTCGTCAACATTACTATTTAGACCACAGTGCCAACTCGTCAACAATTATTATTTAGACCACAGTGCCAACTGGTCAACATTCCTATTTAGACCACAGTGTTAACTCGTCAACTATGCATATAGCAAACATATTGAACACCCACACTCGACTACAAACATTCGTGTTCAATGCGGACAAGTTGGCACTGAGGTCGATATAGGAATGCGGACGAGTTGGCACTGGTGATGCTGACCAAGTAGCACTGAGGTCGATATCACAAAGTGGACGAGTTAGCCTTTTGGTCGAAATAAAAATGTAGACAAAATTTGATATTGACGATATCAGAAAGTGGACGAGTTGGCACTGTGGTCAGAATAGGAATGTAGACAAAATGGGGTATTGACGATATCAGAAAGGGGACGAGTTAGGAAGGTGACGATTTAGAAATTGTAGGCTGTCGACATGGCACTGTGGACGACTTAAGAAGGTAACGAAATGGAACTGTGGCCGAAGTCATCCTGAGCCACTGTTTTGACATTTGTAGTTCTACTACTCGACGATAGGTGGCGGTAGGTGTACAGTCGCGAAGTTGTTGAGCCACTTGCCACTGTTCGCAATTTAGACGTGTAATCAATGACCGATGTGACCGACTGGATGTTAGCTATTGGATTAGTATTACACGACCAAGTTACAAACATTGGTAAGTGGCTCAACAATCCCGGTTCGCGACTACAACTGTTTTACCTACCGAGCCAGGACTCTTGAGCTGCTGTCAGCTGCATAACCCCTCGTAGCTGCGGCAGCAACACCGTGGAGTATGCTAGGGCGCCGCTGATGCCCATGTTGGTCAGGAACACTGACGTCGTCACCAGACACTGCAGAACCACGTCATCACCATCATCAAATTATCATACGATAAACGGCAATTTGGTAGTTGAGTAAAAAAATAAAAAACCGGCCAAGTGCGAGTCGGACTCGCGCACGAAGGGTTCCGTACCAAAAACTGCAAAAAATCAGATTTTTTGTATGGGAGCCCCCCTTAAATACTAATTTTATTTTAAATTAATTATTTCCTTTTAAAGGAAATATTTAATTAAATATTCTGTGAGCATTTCAAGTGTTTACCTGTTACAGTTATTTAAATAGAGCCACAACAGCAAAAAAAAACACGTTTTTTCTATGGGAGCCCCCCTTAATTATTATTATTATTTTGATTTTAGTATTTGTTGTTATATCGGCAACAGAAATACATCATCTGTGAAAATTTCAACTCTCTAGCTCTCACGGTTCGTGAGATACAGCCTGGTGACAGACAGACAGACGGACAGACGGACAGACAGACAGCGAAGTCTCAGTAATATGGTCCCGTTTTTACCCTTTGGGTACGGAACCCTAAAAACTATTTAGTTCGTCAGATAGGTTATCAATAAATATTCTACTCGGACTTTTTCTGTTATGTGACAAACAAGACATGAGGATGTGCTCCGAAGTTTCGAGTGACGTCACTAAGTGGTAATTTTTTTACCACGGCGTGACGTCACAAGCCCTCACTCCGGAAGTTTGGTGATCTATACCTTTGTCGATGTTCAACTATTTGGCAAACCAAAAAACACGTGTCTCTAATATTTTTACGTCCAAACATAGTACTATTATTATCTAATAGACTTTCAGCTCTACGAAATGCAACTGTATACCTACTAGGTTTATTTATTATAAAAACACGAAGTGTTTCATCATCATCAGCCTTTATTCGTCCACTGCTGGACATAGGCCTCTCCTATGGCACGCCACTCAACACCGTCTTTCTCTTCCAACGGCTCCCATCCACCTTGCGTATATCGTCGCTCCATCTTGCCCACGGGCGTCCTACACTACGCTTGCCGAGCTGAGGTCCCCACTCTAGAACACGTCTACCCCAACGGTTATTGGTTCTGCGGCATATGTGACCAGCCCATTGCCACTTCAGTTTGCTAATCTTCTCGGCTATGTCGATGACTTTAGTTTTCTGTCGGATTACTTCATTTCTGATGCGATCCTTCAGAGAAACTCCGAGCATAGATCTCTCCATAGCTCTCTGAGCGACTTTAAATGTGTGGACCAGTCTCACCGTAAGTTAGCTTTTATTTAATAACATTTAATGAAGATGTTCTTAACATGGTCAAAAAACATTACGAGTCCCAAATTGCAGAAGGACGCATCATATGATGCAACACGACAATTTACTTTTTAAACCAGCTGGATGGAAAGGTGCAAGGGAAAAACAGAGGAAGGCCAAGAATGATAAAACTTTTGGTTACTCACTTGTTTTAAAAACGGTGACATCTCTCTTATATTCGCCGAGGAAACTCCGAACTTGTATTGAGGTTAACCTACATAGCTCAAGAACAAAATTGGGGTTTAAGACACGGGCAATCGAAACATGATCAGGTTTTATAAATCATAAGTAAACCACTAGTGAATTTAATATTAAATTTGTTGGTGTGTAACACAAGCTACAGCGAACTACATTATTAGTAAAACAGTACACGGTTAAAACTGATAAGATTTAATTACATTATAAAGCAGCTGGCTGTAACCACTCAGCAACTGAGTAAATAATAAAAATTCGAAATAATGGTCTCCTTTTGTGTATATCTGCTTATTCACGGTTGGTACCTACATTTGTTAAGGATAGTAAAGGCATCCTTTTTTTTATTGCCGCTATAACAATCCAGCCAATATACGTCCCACTGGAGGCCACAGGCCTCCTCTCAGTATGAAAGGGCTTGGGCTATAGTTCCCACGCGGGCCCAGTGCGGATTGGGAACTTCAGACACAACATTGAATTACTTCGTTGCTGTGTGTAGGTTTCACGATGTTTTCCTTCATCGAATAGCTTGTGGTAAATATCAAATTGGATTCCGCACATAAATCCTAAAAAAATCAGAGGTGCGAGACCGGGGTTCGAACCCACGACCCTCTACATGAGAGGCCACAGGTCGAACCGCTACTAAAAATACAACAAATACTAAAAGTAAAATAAAATAATTATTTAAAGGGGGCTCCTATATACAACAATCGTGATATTTTGCAGTTTTTGGTATGAAACGATTCGACCGCGAATCCGAATCACACTTGGCTGGGTTTTTAAAAACTTTTCAGTGAATGTCATCTGGTGACCAAGTTTTAGTTTTGTTGGTGTGGTGTCGGGTTAAAAATTACACTTAAGTATCCATTTCTTTCGAGTATGTGACTAGTTGCAAACTTTATGCTATTGTATCGTTTTCTATTTAACTTTAAGTCTAAAATTGTTGAAAGTGGCTTGTTCTTCTTCTCCAAGTGCCTCTTCAGTCCTGAAGGTTGGCCGTCAGCTTCTTGTACTCGGTCTTGTCAATCTTGTCTTGGGCTTCTAAGAGTGAAATTGTCATGTATTGTCTATGTAATGTGATCTTTGCTTGTTTATGTAAGTAAATTTACTTAATTTTACCTATATTTGACACAAATGTTTATTTTGAAAAGGATAGGCGCAAAAAAAAGCCGAAGCGAGTTGCTTTTCAGTTTTAATTATATCTTAATATAAAATTCGTATAAAACCAAGAATAAATTACCTAAGTATAACTGACAACTATTTCAATTGTATCACCATATCGACGAGTATTTAGAATTCACAATTTTTTTAAAGTATCTAAGCTAGGTTTAGGTATGCTTTAGGCGCCAGGCTAGCAACCTGTCACTACCTCTATCTCTACTTATGCGCCTCCTCTTCCCACCTCACACTACCTCTTGCATCTGTTTTCATACATAAAATAATGCTAAGGGGCAGCGCAGACAACAGACTTTTTGCGTGATTAAGTCTACGGCGCACAAAAAGTCTGCGTGGTTTGTATGCATACGCTAGACTTTTTGCGCGTCGTGTGCGTTACTGCATACAATTCCATAGATTCTATTTACACAGACTAAAAAGTCCGTCGCGGATAGTCTGTCTGCCTAAAAGTGGTTGCGAAGCATGAAATAGTCAAAATCATAATTTTACCTATGTCACGTCTCGTGTGCTCTGCTTATCCCATTTGGGAACACAGACGTGATTGTATGTAACTAAGCAAGAGGTTTCTTCTCTGAACCGTTTAACGGAGTCAGCTCCTTCCCATCAACTTCAGGATCAACCAACGGCTTCCCTCTGAAATGCTCTTCAATCTGCTGCAGCGTCTTGCCGCGAGTTTCTGGCAGAAGGAAATACGTCACTACCAGACAACTGGTTAAAATCCCAGCGTATATCGTATAAGTCCCATGCAAACCTACTGAATATACCAAACCAGGGAAGGTCTTCAACACCAGAAATATGGTCCCAGCGACCGCTATTAAGCTAATACTCCCACCAAGACTTCTGTACTGCAGTGGGAATACTTCTCCAGCTATTACACTAGGTAAAGGCACCATACCCATAGCGACAGAAACCACTTGGAGGTTTATTAGGATACCAGGTATCCACAAGGAATCAAAGGGAAGTAACCCCTTCATCTTCGCGTAGACATAACCAGCTTGGGCTAAATGACATCCCGCACAGAGAAATCCAGTCGAAAACATCATTGTCCTAACTTTAACTCTGTTAATCACATAAACAGCTATGATGTTGAAGAATATCCTCTGCGTATCCAGAGCGACCATCCAGAAATGGGCATCCACATCGGGCCCCATCAGTAAATGTATGACGACTGTGGAATACGACGCCATTAGAGTACCACCAGCGAATTGTAGCATAATGTACACCGCGAACATGAGGACCACAGGCTTGTAGAATTCCTTCTTCTTCGCTACTTCTGTCATCTCTTTCATCCAGTTCTGCTTTTGCGTCGGCTTCTCTTCAATCTGAGTGGCTTTTATCATCTTCTCTAGCTCTTGGATCTCTTCTTCTCCTCTAAGCCAGATGAAGACTCTTCTGCACTCCTCGTATTTTCCCTGAGTGGCTAGCCAGCTTGGTGATTCAGGGGAGTATATGGTCATGAGAAGACTGATGAAAGAGAAGAACATGGAGATGAGAGCAGCCATCTGGAAGCTGGTGACGGAGCCTACGAAGTGGACGAAGAGGATGCCGAAGGCTTGGGCGAGGGCGATGGTGGTGAGGAAGCCGCCCCGGTTCTTGGGGCTTGTGTACTCCCCGATGAGAACTGAACGGAGAGGCATGAACATGCCGAATGAGATGCCGTGGAGAACTCTTCCGATCAGTAATGCCTGGAAGAAAACAAATGAGTACCAGATTAGATGGTTCAAAACTCTATAAATATTGACTCTCTCTCTATCTTATACATTTTAGAAGTTACTACATTTGTTAGAAAAACATATTTATAAGGTAAACGTTGTCCCTGTGCTCGACACTGACCCAATACTTGACACTTGCAACTTTATGTTATAGTATAGTACTTAATAAGACAGGTGACAGATGGGTGTCAACTACTGGGTATTGAGGCGTCGAGCATTGGTACTTTTACCTTATTCATTCAAATGTTCTACTTATGCACGTCGGCGTCGGACCCACACACCCACAGGCTTGTCCTCCCTGTAGGCTATCATTGACTAGTAGATAGCTGTAGTACTTTAGTATCGAACATAATAATGCTTCTTTGAAGGGTTTATTTAAACTCAATGATTACTAAACTTGTGAACTTGTTACACGTTTATCTACGCAAAAACACTTTGTTGAGTAGTTGGAGAATTTTATCTAAAACTGAAGTAAATCTTCAAATGTCAAGCTCATGATAACGCAATTATCTAAGAGTGCAATAACGTGATGCTAACACGTGCGAGACGTATATATCTTTTACCTAAGGCGCTGCGCAGACGACAGTGTTTTGTGCGATCGAGTCTGCGCAGCAATAAATCGTCTGAATGGCGCGGTGACACCTTCCAGGAATTTCCATTCAGAGTTTCGTGGAACTGTCAGGCGCGCCATTCAGAGGATTTATTGCTGCGCAGACTCGATCGCACAAAACACTGTCGTCTGCGCTGCGCCTAATAGATATAAATAACATACAGGTATGTTACCTATGCGGTTTAGAATATCACCACTCTCTTTCTTTCTTGGAAGTAGTGAGAGACGAAAATAATGAAATAGGTTCAGGCAACAGGCTAGCAACCTGTAACTATCACACCTCTTTAACTTATAACCTAGATATAAGGTAAATGTCCGTTTCACCGGCACCTTAAGACCTAGGTGCACTTTTATTTTTTTAATAAGGAATGGAAGGCATTCACAGCTATAATTAGGGTTTCAAATGAAAGGGTGATAAATTTGCCACCCACTCAATTCATTTCACATTTTGCTGCATGCCCTAAAATTAATCAAATCATTTTTTGACGTAAAATATGCTGGAAAACGCCATTTGTACCATTTATCGTACTAAGAAACGCGATTTGCACCAGGAATCGGCAGCATATGGCCCTTTTACCGTACTAGGAAAACAAAGTATGGAAGTCGGGAGGGTCAGTGGTTCTCAAACTTTATGCAAAATGAAAGATGCGCAATCCGCGTTTGGCGTTAGCCGTCTCGGCTTCTAGAGGAAGGGCTACGTACTTGTCCGAGACATGTCGAGCTAAACTCAATTTAAGACGTGAGTACTCCATATTTTTCTGAGCTCAATAGGTAAATATTCTTCTGCACCAAAAAAAATCTGTCTTCAAAGCGACACCAAACTAACGAAAATAGATCTTCACAAAATCTAAGTCAAAACTCACAAGCTATACCTGATTACAATGTTGAGAACCACTGCCCACTTTTAACAAACAACGGTGAACCAGTAATGACATACAATTCGATTCCGACCTTGCCTACTAGTCAATAAAGTCGACTTTCGTGTGAAACACCTAGTGTGTAGCCAAGCCGTTGCCGGTAACAGGCACTATGGAGTCCGTTTCATCGGCACCCCCGCCGATGAATAGGCAAGGCATATTTTGATGAACCTTAGTACCGGCAGTTTTTGGGAAATAGTGATTTGTCAACATAAGTGAAATTAAAAAGATATCAAGTGATATTTTATAGATGCTACGATGAACAATCAAACATATAAACTTCCTTCCAGAACCATTTTATACGTGCAATTATTTGTGCAAATTGTTTTGTAACAGCAGTATGGCGTAGCTTAAAAAAGGCGTGAAAATATGCAAAACTGGAAAAGTTTGAACGCATTTTTCTCAAAATCTACCAAGATAACTGATGCACGATGATTGCTCTAAAAATCATAAATATCTTCATTTACAAATTTATGCACTTACATTTTATAAATAATTCAGTTTGAACAACAAGGAAATAAAAATATAATACCTTCGCTTTCCTTATTACCGGAGGCCTGCCCATAACGCCTTCAGCTCACAAATGACACTGACCTTTCACCGGCAGTTTGTTTTATTGGCACTATATAGTTAATATTACACTAAATGCACATAAATCGTCTCACACCTATAGCTAATTAAATTTACTAACACAGGAAACACAATTAAAAACGAAACTATTACAAAATAACATTTTATGACCTTAAGGAACACGCGCCAATCCTTAGCGTTTTTCGTAAGAAGCTCCATACAACAGTGCATGCGACCTGTTTAAACACTCACAGCGTCCTTACTGACGAAAACAAGGAGAACTGACGTGGTGTAAATGAAAGAGAAGATACAAGGCTATTGGTTAAAAATACGAGAAACTAATATATATCATAAACTGTACACTTAGAGCCTAAAATGTGTAACTGCCGATGAAACGGCACTGCCGATGAAGGGGACATTTACCTTAGAAAGCGTACAAAAAAGCTGTAGTATAATTATAAGTAAAAGGTATAAAGGCTCTTATTTCAAAAGGGATCTCTACCAGTCAACCATTGAGTAGTAGAGAGGAACAGCAACTTAGGGAATAGGGATCAATAAATAGATACATATTCTCACGCCTGTATTCCCAAGAAGGGTAGGCAGAGCACGTGAATTTAAAAATCCAATGCCACGTTTAGCAATTTCAGGGTAACCAGATGGTTAAACGTGATATTGCAGTGACAGGTTGCTAGCCCATCGCCCACAATACACTAACCCTTTCCCAGAGTCGACTCTTATGACACCCACGGGAAGAAAAGGGGAGGTGCTATTCTAACCCGGCACTACACGGGATAAATAGATAATTTAGTTATTTATAAATGTCGATGTAATCTGTCTGTGTCTCTCTGTGTGTCTGTGTGTTAGGCGACAGATTAGCAACCTGTCATTATTGTAGGTACTATCGAACCAACTGATTCCTGACCCAACGCAGAACGTTGTCACAATAAACGTCATAAAGATTTCCTTTGTCAAGCAATGCAATGTCACTATGACGTACACTGTGAATAGGTTCTATGGTGGGTCAGGAATCAATTGGTTCGATGGTACCTATTAATTTAAAACCTAAAAATACTCTAGAAATGGCTGCGTGTTAAAAAGTCACATTTTAGATTATTTAACGTTTCGTATGCTCTGCCTACCCCATTTGGGAATCCATTTGGGATGACTGTAGTATTTTTGTCTATGTAGCTTTTAGCATAGTTTGCCTACCCCACTGGGAATGGTGTAATGCAGCCATTCTAAAAGTGTGTTCCGCGGAACCCCAGGGTTCCGTGATGTCCCTGATGGGGTTGCAAGAATTTAGAAGGAAAAAAAACGCCATTCTCAGATCGAAAGTTTTGACGCGGCAAATACATGGATAAATAATACTTTTAAAAATTGCTTTTTTTTGTAGGGTTCCGTCAAGTGTTTCGCTTTCCAAAAGAGTTTGAGAAACGCTGGTGTACTGTATGTGTGCGGTGTGTATGTGTGAAGAAATTACCTCAAAACTGGTGGCTAGTATCATACAGAGCCACCCCGCTATGACCGGCAGGGTGACCGCGTAGTGCGCCCACTTGCGGCCCGCGCGGGCCATGATGGGGGGCGTCATGAAGTTCCCGAAGAACATGGAGATTGCCAACACTGATGCTGGAAGGGTGATGAAGAACAAGATTATACAAGCTCAATACTATACGGCGGTATATAAACGGATGAAGAAACTACAAACCGCGTGGTGTCGGGTTTATAATCATCATCATCATCCAGCCTATACTATACGTCCTACTGCAGGGCAAAGGCCTCCTCTCAGTATGAGACGGCGTGGGTTATAGTTCCCACGCGGGCCCAGTGCAGATTGGGAATATTTGGGAACTTCACACACAACATTGAATTGCTTCGTCGCTGTGTGCAGGTTTCCTCACGATGTTTTTGTCCTTTGTGAGGTCCTTCATTGAATAGCTCGTGGTAAATATCAAATTCGATATCGCACATAAATTCCGAAAAGTTCAGAGGTGCGAGCCCCGGGGTTTGAACCCACGACCCTCTGCTTGAGAGGCCACAGGTCGAACCGCTGGACTACCACGACTTTATAATAACCTTTCTTAACTTTTTTCTTCCTTGGATGTCGTAAGAAGCGACTAAGGAAAAAGGTTATGGTGTATTTTAGACGACAGGAAACGATACGCTATATGTATAGTCAACCCCACGGTCATTTCACGTTTAGTCGCTATATTTTTTTGTTTTAACTTAAGAGGTAGCACAGAGGTAGAGTGACAGGTTGCTAGCCTACATCATTAGTCACCTCTTTACGACATCCACGGAAGAAATCGAGAGGTGTCATTCTAAAACCGACATTACACGGCAACAGGCACACATTGTCACATTTTCGTGATATGATTTTATTTTAAAGTTTTAATTTAAATCGTATTTATTTATTTACTAACAATCCTTACTTCCTTACTAATATTTTAAATCGGAAAGTGAGTTTGTTTGTTTGTTTGTTCCGCTTTCACGCCGTAACTACTGAACGTAAAGATAGAAGTCCGGATTAAATAATAGGGTACTTTTAATCCCGGAAAAAATAGATGTTCCCGAGGGAATGTTCGCTTTATACCGCAATATAACCTAATTCCACGGGGGCGAAGCCGCGAGCGGAAAGCTAGTTATTTATAATTTCGGTCTTTTTGTGAATTACTTGTATCATTTAAATTAGGTATAACGCGATTTCCAAATTGAAATAAATGAATCTTATCTAATCTAATAACAGACTCTCTGGACTCATCACTTACTTATCCAGGACTCGTTGTCTTTGGTGATGCTGATGCTGGACCCTGGAGCGTACAGCTGCGGCAGCAGAACTCCCGGGAAGCCGAGGAAGCAGCCGTGGCCGATGATGTTGCAGCAGACTGCACCGGATACGAAACACTGCCGATACCAATCATCATGTCATGACAAAGCACATACATACCCACATAGATCCCTTTAGGGATATGTTCGCCTTTGTACTTGTGTTTTGTTTTGTACTTGTTATTTTGTCATGTGTTTATTTTTAACCCCCGACGCAAAAACGACGGGGTGTTACAAGTTTGACGTGTCTCTGTGTGTGTGTGTAAATGTGTATGTGTCTGTCTGTGGCATCGTAGCTCCCAAACGGATGATCCGATTTTAATGCGTTTTTTTTTGTTTGAAAGATATATCAGTCGAGAGTGTTCTTAGCTATGTTTGGTGGAAATCGGTTTTTTTTTTTTTTATAACAAATTTTTTATCTACGGACTCGTGGTCCGTACCTTGATGATTTTAGGATATATATTTTTTTATTTTAGCTTAACTGTGCGCTCCGCGTAAAGACACAACAGTTTTACAATAATGTGCTCTTAAAATTAATTACAACTAGTGGTGGAAATCGGTTCAGGTCTTCGAGGTCATCAGGTAATTTTTTTGGTGCGATAAGAATGTTACACGTTCAGTAAACCCATTGGGTTGGGGCTCCTCGGGGGTGTTTTTAATTTTTAATTATCATGTACAATAAAGAGTTACATACATACATACATAGATGCATACATACATCACGTCTGTATTCTCTAATGTGATTAACGTGGAATCTTTAACTTTTCAGGAATACAGGGTAGTGTTTCATCAACGTGACAATAGGCTAGATGACTAGAAAAAACAATTTAATCCGTCAGATAGACTACGAAAAAATAATGTACCAATTTTTTTTTCTTTTATTTGATAGATGAAAAATGACGATAATACAGAGCCTAAAAGTTTCGCGTGACGTCACGTTTGAGTTAAAATTGTACTGATTTTTACTCAAACGTAGCTCACGAGCCCCCACTCAGGAAGTTTGATTATCTGTACCTTTGTCGACGTTTAATTATTTGATAAACTAAAAAATATGTGTCTCATTTTAATACACTAATTAGAATGATATATTTTTAACCCTGTCATCATCCCTATTATCACTGACATATCTCGATCGTCGTTCTTATAAAAATGTCAACTGGATATATGTATTGTGAAACAAGAACCAGTTGTTTTGGCCGATGTTTGTAGATTTGTCGTAAGTTTTTAACATGAGCGTAAAGTTGTGTCTGGTTTACGCAAGAATTGTACAATTTTGCGGTAAATGCGCGCGTATTTTTATGAGGGCTATCCAAGGAAGTAGAAGAAGAAGTATGATGAAGTAAAACTTAAAAGTTATGGATAAGTTCGTAATGAACATGACAGTATCGGCATCAAATTCAAATTTATTGCGAAATCTATACAAATAAAAAAATGAATTGCTGTCCGTTAGTGTCGCTAAAAATTTAGACTAATGTTTGAACCGATTTGGCTAATTTTAGTCTTGAAAAATTTGTGCAAGGCCAGGGAACGGTGAGAATATTTGGGAATCTCACGAAAAAAATTGCTAAAGTGGAACGAATTTCGCCGGGTCAGCTAGTAAACAACTAAAATTATAAACCTGATAAAGAACTATAATTAAAAACGTGGCACTAGATTTTTGAATTCATGTGCTCTGCCTACCCCTCCTGGGAATACAGGCGTGAGAATATGTATGTATGTAATTAAAAATTAAACTCACTTGTTTCACAAACGGTGTAAAAAAACTCTTCCTTTCACTCATTTTTGATTGTACCAAATATTGTGAAACTTATTTAAATTACGTTTTCAGTCATTTTTTCTCGCACAAAACTTGCTATCAGGAAGGTTATATTACAACTGCTTGTTTTATCAAAACATCAGTTATCTTCTTATCCGATTGTTACGAGGCTTTCTTGATAAAAGATTTATAGTTGATTGCCATAATGGTATTATCATTATCACCGTCGACTTTGATCTTGATAAAAGATTGTTTAAATACTTTTAGAAAGGTATAAAAAGCGTGAACAAATTGCGAGAATGAACCGAATGACAGAGAAAATAGTTTCAAACGAAAGGCCTGAGGTAAATTTCAGAACAGGACATGATGGCGTGAAAATCTGTGTCCAACGCGTTGCCTTTACATGCACATGCTTTTACTTAAATATCTTGTAATTTTTTTGGTAACTTTAATTTTGTAATAAATGCCTTTCTGCCAAGTTTCTTGCGGTGCAATCTTCTTGGCAATGATGATCTTTCCGAAGCGCTGGTAGACTCGAAAAATACGAGTAAAAGTAAAAATGCTATCGCTACTGAGCACTAGCAACGAATGCGGGGCAGCAGGAGAGGGGTCGCATTCCAGCGGAGTGCACAGTTAATTCGTACGGGTTGCAAACATCGACAAAGGTATAGATCATCAAACTTCTGGAGTGGGGGCTTGTGACGTCACGCCTTGGTAAAAATTGTACCAAGGCGACACGTCACTCGAAACTTCAGAACACTGTATCCTCGTCCTCTCTTGCTTGTCAAAAAAGGGGGCGTCCATAAATTACGTGAGGTGTTTTAGGGGGGGAGGGAGTCGAGTCAAATCTCATCTAATCTCACGTTGGGAGGAGGGGGGTCACGGCAAATATCACGCAATTTTTTTCTTGTTTGAAACAAACAAAAAAACTACTATTTTGGTCCATTTAATCCAGATGCCTAAGGTCTTAATAACCGAAGAGAGGATGTGGATGGCGCTTCGCTTTACATTTGACTCTTCATGAGTGTATCCGAACGAAGAAAAATTTAACTTTTTTTTTAAGTTACGTCATTCACTTTATTTTTATTTTCAAATAAATAAGCTTTTTCTATTTACAATAACAATCCAACGCGTTTACGTAACAAACCTAAATTTTGAAAATCTCACGGGAGACTTGGGGGGTCGGGGAGGGGGTTGAATAAAATCTCACGACATCTCACCAGGGGGGGGGGAGGCTCAGAAAATGGAAAAAAACACCTCACGTAATTTACGGACGTCCCTAAAAGAAAAAATATGTGTACCTACCTACTTACTATATTTTTGTTAAAATCTATCTGACGCACTAAATGGTTTTTTTAGTCGTCTTCCCTATTATACTCGTAACTCTTTTATCTGTTTTAAAACCTAAAATTATGCTAGAAGTGGCTGCGAGGCACGAAATGGTAATTTTCGTGTGCTCTACATTTTAAGAACACACGCGTGATTGCATGTTTTAAAAATAATAAAATATATTTGGTAAGCCTCAAGAAATTTGATTATAATAGCAATTTAGCAGTTAGCAACTTGGCTCATTTTCGTCTTGTTCGTTGTTGCGAAGTGAAACAGTCAAACTAGCAAAACGAATCCCATAGTATTCGAAAATGTATTTGCGCAGTCGTCAATGCCTACGTCTTGCATAACTAATGTGGTCTGTTCGTTCATTTTCTCATTTAAACATCTTTTAAACAGTTCAATACAAGATTTAGGAAAGATAACACAAGTTGGAATTAATTTCAATTAATGAAATCAATTCATAATTAACTAATCCTCTAGTAAAATGCCTAAACGGTGTACAGTGACGAAAACTATTTGCTGACGATATATTTTTAAAGCACAATAAGATCGAATTTCACTTACAAATGTGACATGTGGAGAGAAGGTCAACAAAAATAGTGTCGTTAAGTTTCAATAAAATTATGTATTACAAACTAAAGTAATTAAAGTGTATAATGTTGTAGAATGTGATTTATTAATTTCAATAATGATCTGTAGTTTTTGATTGGTTGTGTCAACTATTAGAACCGATACTCGGACATTATATTCGAATATAATTAAAATTATGACAATGAGTCGGGATAAAATCAGAGTCTCACCATTTATAAAGCAAGTAAGTATTTCATTTTAAATTAATTGTTTACTTTTCCGTGTATTGTTTTTTCTTCCGTGTGGTGCCGGGTTAGAATAGCACCTCCCCGTTTCTTCCCGTGGGTGTCGTAAGAGTCGACTCTGGGAACGGGTTAGTGTATTGTGGGCGATGGGCTAGCAACCTGTCACTGCAATATCACGTTTAATTATCTGGTTACCCTGAAATTGCTAAACGTGGCACTGGATTTTTGAAATCATGTGCTTTGCCTGCCCCTCTTGGGAATGCAGGCGTGAGGATATGTATGTATGTATGTGTTTACTTTTAAAGTATCTAGATATACCTACAACTAAATGCTGTGAATATTTCAAGTATCTACCTGTTACTGTATTGAAATCACTTTTGTTGAATGGGAGCCGCCCCTAAATAATTATTTTGTTTTACTTTTAATATTTTTATTATATAGGCAATATAAATAATCTGTGAAAACTTCAACAGTCTAGCTATCACGGTTCGTGAGATACAGCCTGATGGAAGAGGGACGGACGGACAGCGAAGTTTCAGTAATAGGGTCCCGTTTTCACCCTTTGGGTACAGAACACTAAAAAATCTCATTGCAAATTTGTAATTAGGTACACTACAAAAAAACATTTGCGATCGGGGGGCACGGCACGGCACCAAGTCGAGCGCAAAGCAAGCACCGCCGTACCATCCTTTACTGGAACCATTTCGCGGCATTTTCAGGCCCCTATTTGGGAACCTCTGGAAACACTAGAGCCCAACCAAACTACTATAGAGATCGACATACTTCCTTTACAAAAAATATTCAACTTAGTGACTCGCTTCATTTGATTTCAAAAATCGAAGGTCTGAAGTATCTGATGAAGACCCTGAGCTGGTCTGGTACATAAAAAAAATCGACTGTAATTGTAAAAATCCAGCGTAGAGACACATCTTCTAATTTAAGGAACGTTTCTTCAAAAAGAAGTGAAATCCCATCAAAACCATTCTGTAATAAACTAGCCAAGTCTCGATGAAGCTGCTTGTTTTATAACCGCTTTTCGTCGGCGAGCATGAGATACTTAGGGCGGTGGAGTTCTGTGGCCTGAGGCGGGCAGGTTATCCACCGTAGATTAGAATTGGGCGCCTTTTAAAGTTTAAAATAAACAAAATTGTTCGAAAATAAAGTAAAAATGGTGGATAGTCTCCCCGCACAAACGGAGACCCTCTGCTTAATGAAATAAAACAGTTTGATTGGTAACTTGTATTTATTTAAGGCAACTATTGAGTTACAGTACACAAAAAAAGGAAAAGGGTCTATATAGATAGTTAAAACAACATACTAGCCTTGTCATTAAACTAGATTCTTAAGATCCTGATTTATAGGACTAGTTGAAGTAGTGTGTGTGTGTGTGTGTATGGAATTGAAAGTTAAACAGACTCACCCGGTTCAGAACAGTGCCCCAGCCATACGAGCGTGACACACCACCCTTGGGACGGAACGCTGGTCCTTAACAGGTGAACCCGCAGTCTACAATAACCACTACCACGATGCCCGGGGACAGAGTACCCGGCATGCAGCACAGCAGACCCGTAACAATGAAGAGAAGCGGCTTCGCAGTCCACTTCGGACAAGCAGCCTCCGGAAGACAGAAGCAGCAGACAAAAAGCTGACCGTAGAAGGACGGCCGTAGATTAGAAGGCAGCCGTAGGTAAAAAGTAGCCGTTGATTAGAAGGACGGCCGTAGATTAGAATCCGTCCGTGGATAAGAAGCCCATTTAAGGGCTTGAGAAAATGGTTACTATGAGTAGGAAGTACAACACGCGCTAAGCTCCACGCGAAACAGCGAGATCTCCGTAAAGCACTATTTCATGCGTGTTGTGGCCTGTTTTACAACGCAGCACCATCGGTTGGACTGTCGCAATGGCGTTCGCTGGTTTTCGGCATCACCTCGTCGAACCCAGGTAGAAATACGATGTCTTACGCACTGTCACCTTGCGCCATCGATAGGATTTAATACTAGTTCGCCGACATCAGATATTCGGTCAAGATTAACGAGGATTACATTAATTGTTTCCAAGCTCGTGCTTGCCCACGAACGCCATCACGAAAGTGACGTATTAATTTCCCCCGTTCCAAACGTCAGACAGCTGTCAAATGGTGACACCTGCGACTGTTCGAGACACTAAAAAAAACGGTGTTACAGTTTATCTCTAAAAAGTAATGAAATCCAGACAAAGTAGTGCCAAGTCTAAGGTTCCTTACTGCGATTTCTTTATTATTATAGTTAATGTTGTGTGACTTGGCCGTTGAACACTATACCAATTACCCATACCAGTATGGGCTATTATCTCGCGTAACAAACAAGCTAGTTACAACATTACGTGTAAACAAAATTGACTTGAATGCACTAACGTATAAAAAAAATCATCGGCCAAAGCACACAGCATTAACTATAATAATAAAGAAATCGCAGTAAGGAACCTTAGACTTGGCACTACTTTGTCTAGATTTCATTACTTTTTAGAGATAAACAAGCAGCTTCATTGAGACTTGGCTAGTTTTTTACAGAATGTTTTTGATGGGATTACAATTTTCTTTTTTGTTTTATTACGTTTCCTTGTTCTTGTAGAGTCTATTTAGTTTTTTAGTTTAGTTAGTTAGATTTTAATTGAGTTTTTTATTACGTGAAGTGTGGGGTTAGAGTAACACCTCTCCATTTACTTCGTGGAGGTCGTAAGAGGCGACAGGTTAAGGTATATTTTAGGTTGGCTAGCAACCTGTCACTAAAATATACGTGTCTACTCAAAACCTTAAACAAAGACTGCTAGAAGTGGTCACCATCTCATCTAGGATTACAGGCGTGAGTTTGTATGTATGTAGAGTCTATGTTGAGGTATCAGAATAAATGTACCTACTCGTAGAATACACGATGGTTACTTCACTTAACAATAGTCCACACATTAATAAAGTGTAATACCGTATTCTTTTGTTTTGGTCCGAATGTTTTCGGCCGCTACGCTACTCAACCGTTTAAAAATCAAACCAAAAGTCACATTGTCAATTAGGTATGCTATTTAAGTATGTCCATTTTGTGGACGTCAGAATTTTCACGTGCTGCAAAATCTTCTGTTAATCGTCTTATATTATATCCTACTTATAGGTATACATATGTATGCTCTCGATGTATATTTGTTGGTTTGTAATCAAATTAGGAGTAACGATTCTGGTGGCTCTGCCGGGACCGTTTCTTTAAGAGGAATATCTTCAATGTTTAGTCTCATTGATTTTTATTTTGATTCTTCTAGGGTTGATGACAAAATGACAGGCAAAAACTACAGTCCCCAAAAAAAGCTCGCATTGAAAATTACTCTTTCGTTTTAATGAAAATTATTTTGTTTTCCGTTGGCTACCTTGCTGCGTTTTATGTTGATTTATCAGTGAATTTAATGTACATGAAGTACACACATACACATATACTCACGCCTATATTCCCAAGAGGGGTAGGCAGAGCACGTGAATTCGAAAATCCAGTGCCACGTTTAGCAATTTCAGGGTACATGAATTGTACATGAAGTGTAACAACAATTTCCTTTGTCGAGCATTCCAATGTCACTACAACGTTTCCTGTAAATTGCTTCTATGGTGGGTCAGGAATCAATTGGGTAGATAGAACCTACCGGTATCTTCTAGCACTCACAATGCACGAACTAGCATTAAATACTTATCTGATATACAAACACGTCGGGGTTAGTTTAGAATTAGGACCCGTTCCCACCGCGTCGGGCGCCCGCACGATTTTTAATCGGGTGTCGTAGCCGCAGTACATTTTATATGGAGCTGTTCACACACGCTCGACACCCAATTAAAAATCGTGCGGGCGCCCGACGCGGTGGGAACGGGGGCTTACACCTCTTCATTTCTTCCGCGGGTGTGGTATATTTTAGGCGACAGGCAGCAACCTGTCACTATTATACCTGCCGACTATAAACGTAAAAAATATATGCTAAAAGTGTCCATGGAACTTGAAATAGTCATGTTTTCATCCACGTAGCGTTTCGTGTGCCTACCCTGTTTGGGAATACAGGCGTGATGTATGTACAGTCGACAAAGAAATTGGTCTACCCCCTCAAGATCGATATTCATTTGAACCTCATGAAACAACAAGGTCGATTTCCCCTCGCCATAATATTATGACAGTGACAATGTCAACCTTGTGACAATTTTGATCTCACAGAAACTTTTGTCAAAAGTGGTAGACCACTTCCTTGGCCCACCGTACAGTCAAGGAAATTGATAACTGTGCCACTTTGTACCTTTTCACAAGAAATGTCACTGGGACATACCATACTTTCTACTAATCAAAGCAATAAGAAACTCACTGTGAAAAGTTTCAAAGTGGCACAGGTATCAATTTCCTTGACTGTATGTATACAGACCCTTGTCTTCTCCAGTGCCTGGTGACGACAGCAGTCGCAGTCAACAACATGGCGCACGGCAGCGGCCTGGGGTATCCTGCGGTGCTGCTGGAGCAGTTGAGGGCTCCAGAGTCCAGGATGAAACTCGACGCTGAAGAAGAGTCTTGGGTCGGTGAGTTGTCGAACTAAGAAGAGTCTTTGGTCGGTGAGCTGTCTAACAGAGAAGAGCCCTGAGTTGGTGGGTTGTCTGACAAAGGCAGTAGCTTCCACAAGCCGCGTGGCAGCGACCTGGTGTTGGCATTAGTAATTCGGATCACGATTTTGGGGTTACTAAGATGATGGATCACGGATTGATCCGAAACATGTCGAGCTAATCTCGGTATAAACAACGTGAGTAATCCGTTAATTTTCACTATGAGTGAGTCTCACGGTAGTTTTATGTGTAAAGTTAATAAGGGTTGTTTACTAAACAGCTGAAACTGCGAAGGCGAGCGAAGATGCTGGCGATTTCCTACGCTGGGGCATCATACGATCACGCTGGGCAGTGTGGGGGTGGTACAGGAGGATACTATCTTCCTCCCTCCTCAACCCCCAGAGATGATCCGATTTTCTAAAGCTACCCTACGATCTTGGCTGCGCTGTGTAGCTGCATTAGCAACTGCCTACTCCAGTGTCCAGCATAGGGCTGGATGCTGAAGAAGACTCCAGGGTTGGTCAGTGGTCTGACAACGGCAGTCGCAGTCAACAACTGATCGATGTTCATTTGAACCTCATGAAACAAGGCCGATTTCCCCTTGCAACAATAACAATATTATAATGGCGACAATAGCTCCCTTACAATTATTGTATTCATTGTTGTATTGTGTACATCACGTCATGTGTCATGTCAACCTTAGTGATAATTTGATCTCACAGAAACTTGTTCAAAGCGGTAGACCACTTTCTTGGCTGACCGTATTCCATAATTGCAATGAATGCGCCAAAAACCCAGCACTTAACGACTCTAATTCCTGTTTCAGCATCTATAACCGCAATAGGAATGACAGCGGGGACGCTGCTGACTGTACCGGCCATGTGGCGCGGGCGCAAGCTGGCGCATCACATCGTCTCGCTCTTACACATCGCCGGGTGGGTCGCCATCTCGCTCGCTCCGAACTTCGAGGTGAGACGTACTCCTTGGACGTGCTGTAGTCCTAGTGTCACCTAGTATAAACACATTACTGTACCATCAACCACATAAGTGATCTAGCAATTTTGAGCACGTTGCGTCAAACTTTCACATTGATGGACACGACTTTTGGCATTTACCTATGTTTTGTCAAATTTGCAAAAAATCAGGACGAAAGGAAAACATGCCCAGCAGTGGGATACAAACCCGGGCTGGCAATACTAATAATAAAGCGGAAGCGATCACCATCACAGCTGCATTGCCAACCCAAAAACAATTCACTACTTGTGATTCCAGTGACAGTTTGCATTAACTCATCACTCAAAGTTGTCAATCTCTTTAATTCCAGATCCTAATGCTCGGAAGAGGCCTTCAAGCTGTATCCAACGGATTACTATTACCCATAATAGGAGTCATCATTGGAGAGTATACGAGCCCTATATACCGAGGCGCCTTCCTCTCCGCCGCTTGCCTCACACAAGCAGTCGGCGTCTTCTTCGTCCACCTAGTAGGATCCTACCTCCCTTGGGAAAATACAGCCTTGCTCCTAGCGTTCTTTCCCTTGATAAGTTTCGCCATAACTGTATTCACTCCCGAATCTCCAAGCTGGCTGGCTTTTAAAGGCCGGTACGAAGAAAGCAAAAAATCCTTCAGGATGATGAGGGGAAATGGAGAAGAAAACGAGCTGGAGAAGATGATACAAGCGAGAGAGCACTTCGACCGAACTGAGGCCAAGAAACGCAGCGTTTCAGAGATGATACGAGCTTTTTCTAAAAGAGAACTTTTCATTCCGTTAACCATAGGAATCTCAATTTATGTCATTCTCGTTAGCTGCGGCAGTTCACACTATGCCAGTTACATGGATGAGATTCTTCGTGTCATAATCAACCCTGAAGGAACGATGCCAGCGTGGATGGCTGTGTGTAACGGCGTGCGTTTAGTATCCAGTATAAGTGCGGTTTACGTGGTAGGGCGATTACCGAGGAGAACATTGTTGTTCACCACAGGATCCACATGTACGTTGGCATTCTTTGCTCAAGCAGCTTACATTTACGCGAAGAGCTCAGGGCTTATGCAAGAACGGACATGGTTGGGTGTGTTGCTCCTAGTCTGCCATATAGTCCCAATTGGTTTGGGTCTGGTGTCACTCACGTACGTGATAGGCGGAGAAGTGTTCCCCCTCCAGTTTAAAGGGACGTGTAGTTGCATAAGCAACTTCGTATGCGGCTTGGTGATCTTTTTCTTATTTAAGACGTTCTCCGGAATGTGTGCTAGCATCGGTCTGGGAGGGGTTTATATTGTGCTTGGGGCTATAATGGCTCTATCGCTGCTGGTGTGCTGGTTTCTGCTGCCGGAGACGAGGAACAGGACTCTGCAAGAGATTGAGGAGGACTTTAGGGGGAAACCGATGGTTCCTGAAGATTTGGAAGCAAGAACAGCTTTGAATGCCAAGGAATGATTTTATTTGGATGATAGAGTTGATTGGTGGCTTTATGGTGGTTCTATTGGTGGGTTTTTATCTCCGCTCTGATGTCTCGCTCTGCTTCAGTGGACGTGCAGCCTAGACAACCACAAGTCAAAAGGGAAATTTTTAAATTTGTACTTTTATTTCGTTACGTATTGTTGCTATTTGAGCCTGCGAATGACTGTTAACGTACAATATCGTAATCAACATACAGCATTAAGAATTAGAGAAGAGTCCAACTACCTCATAATGCAAAATAAGGCGCAGACGACAGACTTTTTGTGCGATCGAGTCTGCGGCGCACAAAAAGTCTCCATGGATTGTATTGTATGCATTGTGCGCCGGACTTTTTGCGCGACGTGTGCGTTACTGCATATAATTCCATAGGTTCTATTTTCACAGACTAAAAAGTCCATCGCGGATAGTCTGTCGTCTGCGCAGGGCTTTAGGATAACTGAAGCGTTTTCCCGGGGTGTCGGGTTTAGAATAACACCTCTCCATTTCTTCCGTGGATGTCGTAAGAGGCGACTAGGGACATAGGTTAAGGGATACTTTAGGCGACAGGCCAGCAACCTGTCACTATTGTACCTACCACCTCAAACCCTTCAAAATATTATGCTAGAAGTGGCCACAAAACATGAAATGGTCATCGTTTTGTCTGTGTAGCGTTTTGTGTGCTCTGCCTACCCCGTTTGGGAATACAGGCGTGATTGTATGTATGTATGTCCGGTTTAGAATAGCACCTCTCAATTTCTTCCGTGGATGATGCAAGAGGCGACTAAGAAAATATGTAAAAAGGCATTTAGACGATAGGCTAGCAACCTCTCCCTATTGTACCTTAACAAGGAACCAAAAAATACGCTAATAGTGGTCAACGGATCGTTAAATAGTCATGATTAGTGTTGTCAAATTTAGCGACTTTGTACATACACATACATACATATTCTCACGCCTGTATTCCCAGGAGGGGTAGGCAGAGCACATGAATTCAAAAATTCAGTGCCACGTTTAGCACCAGAGTAACCAGATGGTTAAACGCGATATTGCAGTGACAGGTTGCTAGCCCATCGCCTACAATACACTTACCCTTTCCCAGAGTCGACTCGAGTCGACACCCACGGGAAGAAAGGGGGAGGTGCTATTCTAACCCGGCACCACACGGGCAGTAAGAATGGTAGCGACTTTGTGATTATA
>BHDV01028087.1:34111-65323 GCA_005406045.1 Adoxophyes honmai
AGGGGTCCATGGGAGATTCGACAGGGGTCCACACAACACCAGCTAAAAATGTGTGTACTTTAGGAATTCAGTACAAATGTAGCGGCAGGGGGTCCACAAAATCCCATAAAACTTTGGAAGGGGTCAAAAAAAGTTTGGGAATCTCTGGTCTAGAATAACACCTCTCCCTTCCGGGGATGTCGGAAGAGGATGCTAGGCGACTGGCTAGCAACATGTCACTATTATTCCTCTTTCATCTGTATATCCTTATCGGAAAGTGAGTTTGTTTGTTTGTTTGTTTGTTCCGCTTTCACGCCGTAACTACTAAACGGAATGCTTTGAAATTTTGCAGACGTAAAGTTAGAAGTCCGGACTAAATAATAGGGTACTTTTTATCCCGAAAAAAATTATATTCCCGAGGGAATACAAAAATATAGTTTGCTTTATGGATGGATTGGAGATGGCGCTGTGTGTCGTTTAAAACAAGGTAAAATGTTGCAATCGAATATAAACATGTAAATTTGCTGTGCTTTATACCGCAATATAACCGAATTCACGCGAGCGAAGCCGCGAGCGGAAAGCTAGTATAAAATAATCACAAATTATTGTAATAATAGCTGTTAGAAATTCAAAAAGATTGCAAAAAAGACAAAACAAAATCACAAATCAATGCATCGACAAATCCACATGTGTTTTCATGTTTCGAAGCCACATTTAGCAAAACTATACGAAGATAGTTAATCAAAATTACGACGATCTACCTACTCATCGCACTACTGCGCTGTCTGAAGATTTATTTTGATTCATGTGATCCATTTAATCATGTGATTATCATACATCAATTTAATGGGAATATAAAGTATTCAACAAGCCAGAACGATACGGATGATTTCGGTAAATAGATCACGGTATAATCAGATAATTTAAATTACATGACTAGCTATGTAGGTACAGTCGAATTAGTTGAATTAGATAGTAAGTATAGATAGGTAGAAATTTGAAATGTCAAAACATCATCATCATCATCAGCCCATTTACGTCCCACTGCAGGGCACAGGCCTCCTCTCAGTATGAGAGGGCTTGGGCTATAGTTCCCACGCGGGCCCAGTGCGGATTGGGAACTTCACACACAACGTTGCATTACTTCGTCGCTGTGTGTAGGTTTCTTCACGATGTTTTCCTTCACCGAATAGCTCGTGATAAATATCAAATTCGACATTGCACATAAATTCCGAAAAATTCAGAGGTACGAGCCCGGGGTTTGAACCCACGACCCTCTGCTTGAGAGGCCACAGGTCGAACCGCTGGGCTACCACGGCTTTTTTTCAAAACAAAATAAATTCAATAAACATCAAGTAAACAATAGAAATAAATAAGAAAGTCTTAATTGTAAGTAAAGTGTCAAAATACTTTTAATAATTAAAAATAAATACAATTATTTCAGAAATTATTAAATGTAAATAAAACTGAAACAATAATAATGAAAAACCGGCCAAGTGCGAGTCGGACTTGCCCTCGACGGTTTCTTTTCTAAAAACTGTAAAAAAAATCACGGTTTATGTATAGGAGAGGAGCCCCCTGAAATATCTATTTTATTTTATTTTTAGTACAGACCTAGGTACTTGTCGTTATAGCGGCAATAGTAATATATCATCTATGAAACCTATCTCTTGCTATCACCGTTCTTGAGGTACAGCCTGGTGACCGACGGACGGACGGACAGCAAAATCTGTGTTCCATTACAGACCCTATGGTCCCGTTAGTATATTAGGTAGGTACTTAACTTTAAAGCCACCCCAAACGTCAAAAGAGGGGTCAAAAAGAGATACGTTATTATGTTGATATCAATGTTTATAACCAGTTCACAGCCAGTTTTCCTGAAATGCATCCCAATTTTCCGGATGGTAACTGGGCATCGGTAACATGTATGTCTGTCTGTCTTACGCAACCAAGCCTTCACCTCGGGCGCGACAGTCGCTAAGGCCCATTACCTCTAAACGGGTGCCCAAGTTTAGGAGTTAGGGTCTATACACACTGACATACAATGAGCTATAAGTGTTATTTTAATTTACTGAAGGAAAAAAGGGTGTGGTGCCGGGTTAGAATAGCACCTCCCCCTTTCTTCCCGTGGGTGTCGTAAGAGTCGACTCTGGAAAAGGGTTAGTGTATTGTGGGCGATGGGCTAGCAACCTGTCACTGCAATATCACGTTTAATAATCTGGTTACCTTGAAATTGCTAAACGTGGCACTGGATTATTGAATTCATGTGCTCTGTCTACCTCTCTAGTGAATACAGGCGTGAGGATATGTATGTGTATGTATGTAAGAAAAAAGGACAGAAATTTGGCACAGACATTTTAGCCTAAATAAATAAATAATAACAACTTAATGAAAAAATAAAAAGGTGCCAAATAGCGCCAAAAGGGCCGCACTCAGCCTGATATTGCGGCAAGCCTGGCACCACTGGCTGGCACATTGCACTGTTAAGGTCTTCGCTCATTACAACAACCCAACGCCGACTCGACTTTATGCCTAATATTGAAATTTAAGCCCTATGTCATATGTTGTAGGTTGAATTTCAAAAAATGATATTAAAGTAGTGTACGACGAGTTGTCAAAGTATCATTTTTTGAAATTCAACCTACAACATATGACATAGGGCTTAAATTTCAATATTAGGCATAAAGTCGAGTCGGCGTTGAGTTGTTGTAATGAGCGAAGACCTTTAACGCTATTCGACACCAAACTTGCTAAAATTTTAAGTACTCTTTAAAAGGTTGCAGAATCGTTCACAGAACGTGAGTCTCAGGCCGTGGTCGCCTTCACCCGCCGCCCGCGGCCGACAACGGCCCGCCGCCCGCGGCATCTGAATAATAGTAGTAAACGGAACGCCGCACGCGGCGGGCTAAAACGTCCACTCCCGAGCATTCCCGAACATACCATTCAGACGCCGCTGGCGGCGGNNGCGGGCCTCTGTCGGCCGCGTGCGGCGGGTGAAGGCGACCACGGCCTCAAGCGTCCCAACTGTTTCGAGATGTCGTGTCTGTCTGAGCGTTCCTCGAGCACACTTTGTGTGAAGATCGACTGTAGCTATACGTGTTTCACACCATACTACGGTTAAAATGGCTTTTATATGACTTACATACATATTCTCAAGCCTGTATTCCCAAGAGGGGTAGGCAGAGCACATGAATTCAAAAATCCAGTGCCTCGTTTAGCAATTTCAGGGTAACCAGATGGTTAAACGTGATATTGCAGTGACAGGTTGCTAGCCCATCGCCCACAATATACTAACTCTTTCCCAGAGTCGACTCTTACGACACGGGAAGAAAGGGGGAGGTGCTATTCTAACCCGGCTACAATTTGTCAAAAAAGAATCAAACCGCTCTCACGGTCAAGATGAAATGTCATAGTCACAGAACATTTATAAATACGGAATTATGTGCATTATTATCTTAGACTGACTAAATCTGTCATTCGAATAATTATCGGCGGGTGTTGGGAGATTGCCAGCAGTCCGGTTTTATGGCACTTTGCGGTTATCTGCGGTCCTTCCAGACATTCCAGGCAGTATCTTTTCTAGATGATTTATTTGATATGTCGTAATTTTGATTAAGCTGTCGTGACAACTCGATTATGGTTGTAGTTAAATCATTGTGATAGGTTGGTTTTTATACCTCCCGAGTTTCTTTGTTTATTTTGACAACGACCGTCCCGACGTCACACGGGTGCAATGCTGCTTTAAATATACCTAAGTATCTAAATAATAATATCACTGGTCAATTTTTACAGGCAATTTAACGCCTGTGTTATGGGTACTAGACAACGGATAAACTTACTTATATACAGATAAACATCCAAGACTCGAAAGCAAACATTCGCATTCGTCATACAAACATCTGCCCCGACCGGGGGTCGAACCCGGGACCTTAAGCTTCACAGTCAGGTTCTCTAACCGCTGGGCTATCCGGCCGCCAGACAAATACAGACATCATTCTTGTATTCCCGAATACCTGGGGTATATTATATTAGAATTTATTATGTTTTTAGGGTTCTGTACCTCAAAAGGAAAAAACGGAACTCTTATAGGATCACTTTGTTGTCCGTCCGTCCGTCCGTCCGTCCGTCTGTCAAGACCCTTTTTCTCAGGAACGCGTGGAGGTATGAAGCTGAAATTTATATCAGTTACTCAAGTCTACTGTCCCTTGAAGCTGTGAAAAAATCAAACTTCTAAGCCAACGCAATCAAAAGATACAGCCGTTTATGCCGCAAATTTTCGTCACTTGCTAGGGAATCAAAACCTACAGGGTGCTTCCCGTGAACTCAGAATCTTGAAATTTGGTACGAAGCAACGTCTTATAGCATAGATAAAGGAAAAATTACGAAAACCATATTTTTTTAGTTACATCACATAATATTTTTTTTTTAATAATTTTAAACTTACTACCCATTTCCTCACAAACGCGTAGAGGTATTAAATTGAAATTCATACCAAATACTCAGGTCTATAATACCTTTAAGCTGTAACAAAATCAAACTTGTATGTCAACGCAATCAAAAGAAACAGCAATTTAAGCTGCATATTTTGAAACTCGCAAGTACTCGCTAGGGAATCAAAACCTAAAGGGTACTTCCAGTCGACCTAGAATCTTGAAATTTGGCATGAAGCAACGTTTTATAGCACACATAAAGGAAAAATTTCGAAAATCTTAAATTTTTAGTTACATTACAACATATATATTTTTTAATAAATATAAACTTATTACTTTTTTCCTCATGAACGCGTAGAGCTATCTATAATAAAAATACCATAGTTATGACTCGATTGTCGTAATGAACGAACTTTGTAAACCTTGCAGGTTTGTACGGAACCCTCGGCGCGCGAGTCCGACTCGCACTTGGCCGGTTTTTTTGGTTGTATTACAGCAGGTATAATAAGTCCGATGTGTATAAACCTACATTTTCGACCTAGTATGTTATATCGCTGTTCTGTCGTTATCTATCTATGTCGAAGGCGGATTGTATAATCCGCCGTTTTACATTACGCCTAGCCGTTTTGCAAAACAGCGCCGTTTTGTAATGCGGCGGCTCAACGTTTAGCCGGATTGAATGCGGCTGAATGAAAAACCGCCGGAATGAATTCGGCGCTAAACGTTATTCAATACGGCTAGGCATAATGTAATACGGCGAGATATTAGCCGCCGCTTTGGCCGAGCGAGCGCAGCGAGCGAGGATGACCCCCTCGGAGCGGATACGACTCGGACAGGTTAGGTTAGAAGGCCAAGGCGGGAGCGAAGCGCAGCGAGCTCCCGCCTTGGCCTTTGAGGTTAGTATTTTTTTTTATACAAGCTCTGAAATATTTTTTTTGAAATAAGTCAACTACTAATTAAAACACCTTGATTTCAATATTTTCATTTTCAACATTTCTTGGTCACCCTACAATATTGGTAGTAGTACAATGCGGCTAAACGTGGGCCGCCTTTTTGAAGAACGTTTCGCAATTACAATCCGGCTGAACGTTGAGCCGCCGCTTTACAAAACGGCGCTGTTTTGCAAAACGGCTAGGCGTAATATAAAACGGCGGATTATACACGGCCGGATAGCCCAGCGGTTAGAGAACCTGACTGTGAAGCTTAAGGTCCCGGGTTCGATCCCCGGTCGGGGCAGATGTTTGTATGATGAATACGAACGTTTGCTTTCGGGTCTTGGATGTTTATCTATATATAAGTAAGTTTATCCGTTGTCTAGTACCCATAACGTTGCATTAAATTGCCTACTTTGGGACTAGGTGATTGGTGTAAAAATTGTCCAGTGATATTTCTTATTATTTTATTATTGTACAATCCGCCTGCGACATCTACATAATGTGGACTAGTCTTCACTGGGACTGAACAGCGATATAACATAAATTTCGAGTCTGAAAATAAATAAAGATAAAAAGGTTTTATTGTTTTCAAAATAGAGTGTCTTCGTGTCACATCTTTTTTCTTACATTGTTAGTACTTTAGCATGGATACACTTACTTGGAATCAACAGCTCAAATTTTTGTAGCAAATAAAAGTGACCCTAGATCAATTTGCTACTTTTCATAATAGGGTCTGTAATGCATCTGTGACCGAAACGCTGTGTGCATTTTGTGATTGATTGATGATGTCACAGGCAGGTAAACAAAGTTTGTAAAGCTTACGTGTTTAGCGTTTCATTGTCAGATTGTCACCTTTGTATACCTGCCTGTGACGTCACAGACGTCATGTGATTGACTCCATTATCTAAACAGCGTTCTTCGCGCGAGTTTGAGAATTTTGACTTTAATATTTATTTTCTATATTAATACAGACAAGAATCCGGAAATACTAATATATCGTGTTTATTACATAATGAAAAATTGATTAGGTAAAAATATATTTCAAAAATTGTTAAAAACCCTATTTAACTACTGATGGCAAAACTGATATTTATTTAGGTGACAGGCTAGCAATAACCTGTCACTTTTGTACGTCTTCCATCTTTGCAAATCTAAAACTATGCTAGAAGTGGCTGCGAAGCGTAATATAGTCATAATCATAATTTTGTCTATGTCACGTTTCGTGTGCTCTGCCTACCTCTTTTGGAAAGACAGGCGCGAGTGTATGTATTGTATGTATGTAATTTATTCTGTGGACTAAGGAACTTAAAGCCTATAAAAGTGCTAAAAGTGGCCACTAAAGGATGACTAGTCATAGTTTGTCTGGGAATACATGCGCGATGTATGTATGTACTAAGGAACTAGGTTGAGGTATGTGTATGTATTAAGTACTTAAGTACTTAAGTATAGCTTTTAAGTTAAAACCTAAAACCATCCTAGAGGTGGCAGCGAAATGTGCGTGAGCCAAATTCGTCTTATAGCTTTTCGTGTGTCCCTGCGTACCTCATTCGGAAATACCGACTTGTTAAATGTGTATGTATGTATTTCACATTTCCCCACAAAACCTTGAAACCAGCCACAGTGTGCACAAACCTTTACCCCACAATTTTTATGCCTACTACTACTACTTTCCGTCTGAGAAACAGTTCCTGCAATAAAATCCTAAAAAACGTTGGAGTCGCCGCGTTGTTATTTAACTATTTTTTTTATTATCATTTCCTACTCGAGCATCATAACATTGGTTTACAGCATCTTTAATCTGTCATCATCTCCTTTCTTTTTCATTGCCAAGAGACGATAATATTCTGGTGCTATTCTGGTATGACCAAGCTAGTGGGTGACTGTCGGCCGTGATAGAAAGATCAGGGAGGATTGTGTCCTGGGTTAAAAATGTAATTCTAATTAGTCCGTTCGTTAGATTACGGAAAATTATGACACACGTATTTTTTCTTTTATCAAATGAGTAAACATCAAAGTTATCATCAAACTTCCGGAGGGCTTGTGACGTCACGACTCGGTCAAATTCGTACCGAGTCTTTTAAACTTTTAAGCGTATTATCGTCATTTTTCGTTTGTCAAATAAAATAAAAAATACGTGTACAATATTTTTTGGTAATCTTCTGACGGACTATTTTTTTTTTTTGTATAGCCTATTGGTGTAAATGTGATTGTGATAATGTCGGTGACGGTGATTATACCTCGACGGGAGAGTGCCGAAGAGATCAGGAGGGAGAGCGAAGAGGTTAGTTGGTAGAGTGAGAGTTAGTGATTTTGGTACTGGGATTACTTCACGTTTTTTGGTAAGTTGATTGTGGTTTTAGCCCGGTGTTAGCCATTGACTCGACGGTAAAATGACGTCTGTCGCGTCGTATTACTTGCTGAGCGTCTAGTGTAATGAAAACGATGATGAATTCGATAACGATTTCGTTTGCGAGTTATTGCATGGAGACGTGGCAGTTGTGCAAACGTTCCGCTGGCGGCGCTGTCACAGTTTCCATACAATTTTGCGATAACTCGCAAACGAAATCGTTTTCGAATTCATCATCGTTTTGATAACACTAGACGCTCTGTACTGCCGGATAGACAAAGCGTGAGTTAGACTATACTCTATACATGTCACTGTCTAATTAGAGACTTCAGAAAATGACAGACATCTCGGCATTGCGTTTTTAGTCGCGATGTACCTTAATACGTCTACAATTTCTTAGCTAATGGAAAATTTACTTTAGGTAGGTGACAATCTTTACATTAAGTATACAGGTGTCTGGAAATTGACCGTAAATATACATACATACATATTCTCACGCCTGTATTCCCAAGAGGGGTAGACAGAGCACATGAATTCAAAAATCCAGTGCCACGTTTAGCAATTTCAGGGTAACCAGATGGTTAAACGTGATATTGCAGTGACAGGTTGCTAGCCCATCGCCTACCATATACACTAGCCCTTTCCCAGAGTCGACTCTTACGAAACCCACGGGAAGAAAGGGGGAGGTGCTATTCTAACCCGGCACCACACGGCACATATTTACCATCGTAAATATTGTTGACCAATTATCGGTTTAAACGCGTCTAAAAACCTCTTTAAAATATTTCCTGAAAATTTTCATAATTGGCTTTGTGGGAGACAAATGTTTTATCGCTTTTCGGGTCGTTGCGCTCTGTGTTTTACCTACCTTACGTCCCGTACGCAAGTCCGGTTAGTCGGCGCGTACGCGCCTGCAATCGTTCGAGATTGCGATGCGACGCGGTTGAATAAGAGCCGGAGTTAAATACTGGGCAATCATTTGAGATTTTCGTATTTTTTTCACAAAATTTTGGTGAAAAAACTTGAAAACAACAGAAAATTACGACGAGTATTGAGATTACGTTAAACCGTTTGCATGAAAATAGCTTGTGTTAGTTACCTAATAGTTTTGGGACTATTTATTTATTTATATATAAAAAAAGCTTATCGTTTGGTCTTGCACTTAAGTATTATGCATTTTTACGAGATGAAAAGTAGCTCACTTATGACCTTAGGAACTCAAACTTACACGTTTTCATCGAAATGTCTTGAGCAGCTGAAGACAGTTCGACAGATAAACAGAGTTGATTTTACACTTACAATGGTAGTACCTATGGATTCGGTGGCTAAAACACACAGCATCATAGAGATTATGACTCTGTTATGTGGTTGAAAAAGTGCCCAAGTACTTACTTGGGCATATGCACATATTCTAATAGTTTTGAGATTTCTACGTTACAATGCAGTACCCAATGCCCAGATCCATATTCATGTTACTTTACGTAGTTAGGAATAGTAGACGAAATAGTTTTTTTCTCTTTTTCTTAATTTTTCATACCCACATTCACGGACTCGTAGAACGCCTCTGTAGAAGTGTATAATATAAACTCACTCTAGTCAGTAGTAGATCAGAGTATCAATAGAAAATGCAACAAGCATTTCAATCCTTCGTTTCTCACTTAAAAAGAGCGACCTGACTTAATAATTTAAATGTAAAAGTGGAGTTTTTTCGGATTCAATCAAGAAGTTCCTCGTAGAGAACATGACAACATAACAGACAGATGGATAAGGCATAGTTAGTGGCATATACATACTTAGATAATATCAATTAATTAAAATCACGAATACTTTCATAAATGTAGATTAGAGTATCAGTTGAAAATGCATCAAGCATTTCAATCCTTCATTACCCACTTACAAAGAACGCTTTAAACCAAACCAAAACTCTTCACAAAATTAAAAAAAAAACTCCAAAGTCGTCTCCACGCCTTTTTCGGCTAACAAGCCAAGGAGCGCCGTCCACGGCTGAGTTGCCACCATTCCTCAACCAAAACCCGTGGCATCACAACGTAGCCCGCAGTCGCAAGACCATGTCCTTAGCAGAAGCCGTTTCCGACACAGACCACCGGCCAGACGACACGCGACAGGACGACAAGAACAACAGCAACAGCCAAAAGAAGAAGGATAGACGGCAGGTACGTAATTGTCAGAATGGAGGTTTATCAAGAACTGGTCGTTAGGAAGATGGCGGCGATGTTCTGTAAAATGGTAAGGGACTCTGTTGTTTGTTGCCCTGTCCGGGTTTTTTGACATGTTTTGGAATTGAACGAAGAAGTGGGCAGTTTAGTAATTGCAACGAAAATATTGTTAAGGTGATTTTGTTGTAATTTTTATTGTAATGTTCAGTTTATTTACTCGTTGCTACAATCATAGTGTATGGGTGATGTAGAAAAATGCATTTTTCTAGATTCAATTTGTCAACACGTGTACGTGAATTGCTCATTTGTTTTTTTTTGTGACGTGGATTATAGTAAGAAGTTTAATAATGAAAGTGGACGATTAAATCTATAATTGAACTCGTAGAGCACACGAAAACGTGACAAACAGACCGATGCAGCATAGTTATTGGCATATAGTAGGTTTACCTAGGATATTATTTTGTGTGAAGTTTTCCATAACATTTGCGTTTTCCAAGCAAAAATGCTGCGTTATAAAAAAACCGTGTTTAAAGATACAAACTAACTCTGACAATCAATTTTAACAACAAAATCTTTTGTGTTACCTATGAAAGTTGCGATAATTAGCAAAATCGCTCCCATTCGCCACCTTTCAATTGCCTATTAGTTAGTTAATGTCAATTAATTAAAATTACTCGCTACTACAAATCAAATAAAATACGAAAAATAAGGGGCAGCGCAGATGACAGACTTTTGTGCGATCGAGTCTGCGGCGCAATAAAAACTCTGAATGGCGCGCAGAGGGTTTACATACAGAATTTTTATTGCGCCGCAGACTCGATCGCACAAAAGTCTGTCGTCTGCGCTGCCCCTAAATAAAAAAATAAACTTTTAAAAGCCTGGACTTAAGCTAGTCCAAAAATCATTTTCATGCTGCTTATTCTTACATTTTTTTATTTCATTGAATAGCTCTTATTCTTAATTTCTTCCGTGGATATCGAAAGAGATGACAATGGTTATGCTATTTTGCTGTCACTATTGCATCTATTATCGAAGATTGATTCTTGATCCAAAATTTAACTTATTTAGGTACAGTGAACGTCGTGATAAAAGAAATATTTATAACGTTTACTGTGACAACGTTTGCCAGTGGATCAGGAACAAATAGGTTCGAGTGTACGTCTTAACTTTATTTAAAAAAAATATGCTAGAAGTGCCTACTAAAAATTATAGTTTTGTGCGACTCTGGAGGTCTACGAAAATTGCTTTTAATTTTAAAATAATAAACCAAACCAACTATCCGTTTTAGTAATGCAGAAATTTATTTTTTGTACTCAGAGATATAAAGTAATTTCAAAAAGTGGGGCAACTATCCTGGTTTTTACCATACACCACTTTTACCAAAGTTTTAACTTAAAAACGTACAAGAAACGAGTATGAAATGTGAAATGGACATGTTTTTGACCATTACACTCTTTTATTATACGTTCTGCCTTCTCCATTATTATATCCGTTTCGTTCCATTTCTTCCGTGGATGTTGAGAGGCGACTAAGGAAATAGCTTTAGGTATGTTTATATGCCTCTGTCACTATTAAACTGCCTCTTCCATCTGTATTCAAACCTAAAATTATGCTAGTGTTGGCTGCGAAGCGTGAAAAAGTCATAACCAAGGTTTTGCGTATGTCAAATGTTTCGCGTGCTCTACCTACTCCATTTGGGGACATAGGCGTGATTGTATATGTATTTTAACAGTTCAACCTGGAATTCCAAACACACCACCATCCTCAATGAACTGGATGGAAATTCGGTTTTAAAATAGGAATGTCGCATTTTTCTCTAATTGTTCACAACACGTGGTCGAAGCCAACAGAGATAGACTTATATCTTTTTCCCTGTGCAGGAAAGAGAGCGACTCAGTTTGGAGACTCTAGATTAAAGTCATAACTGACACATAAATATGGCGACACATAATTTGTCGGTAGTGGGCGCTAGTAGAGTATTTATTTACGATTTTACTACCCGTTGAAATAATGTAACGTTCAGCTGATTGTTTACTTAAAATACCTCCTTTGATTCATCATCTTGAGCGGTGGGAAACGCGTCATAACATAGTCATGTGACTGGTGTTTGGAAAAGTAACATTGCCAAACGATGAAATTTTGAGTGTTAAAAAGTTGCCTAACCAAATACGCAATCACGACTATATGGCCCCGTGTGGTGCCGGGTTAGAATAGCACCTCCCCCTTTCTTCCCGTGGGTGGCGTAAGAGTCGACTCTGGGAAAGGGTTAGTGTGTGGCACTGAATTTTTGAATTTTAGTGCTCTGCCTACCCCTCTTGGGAATACAGGCGTGAGGATATGTATGTATGTATGTATGTAATTTTTTATATGTGTTTTATACTAGCCGTTGCCAGCGACTCCGTTTGCTTTTTTGTCGCAATCCTACCACACTACGAAAGGAAATAGGTTAAGGTATATTTTGAACGACAGGCTATCAACCTGTCACCATACATGCTAAATTAAAAACTAAAAATTATGCCAGAAGTTTCCACGAACCGTGAAATAGTCTTGGTTTTGAATACCTACCGTTTCATATGCTCTGCCTACCCCATTTCGGAATACAGGCGTGAATGTACCATCGCGAACAGGGATTGTTGAGCCACTTACCTATGTTTGTAACTTGGTCGTGTAATACTAATCCAATAGCTGACATCTAGTCGGTCACATCGGTCATTGATTACACGTCTAAATTGCGAACAGTGGTAAGTGGCTCAACAATCCCGGTGCGTGACTGTATATATTTGTCTTCGGAGTCGCTGTTAAAGACTGTGGTGGTACCAGGATCGCATAGACAGCAGAAGCCCACATACCATCGCGAACCGGGATTGTTGAGCCACTTACCTATGTTTGTAACTTGGTCGTGTAATACTAATCCAATAGCTGACATCTATACGTTGTCGGTTTAGGTACTTAAAAGATGATAAACAATCTTGACATGTCTTTTTATTGAAATACACAGTCTAAAAATGAAAATCGTTACACTATACAATTCAATCATGAAAGTAAATGATTTTTTCATACCAAAATTGTAAAATGTAAAGATTTCGATTTATAAAGTGTACGTTTAAATAAAAAGACACGTCAAGATTGTTTACATTGATTTAACTACCTAAACCGACAACGTATAGTTGGTCACGTCGGTCATTGATTACACGTCTAAATTGCGAACAGTGGCAAGTGGCTCAACAATCCCGGTTCGTGACTGTACCTATGTATCTATGAACCTTGATTTCCTAAAAGCAATTACAAACTCACCCACCTAACCCACTGTTTCCTAGTTAATTTAAACCAAAAAGGCCACAATAAACTTTTTACCAAAAACGGTAGCTCCATTTTATTCGGCCTTGCTTCTATGGGAAGCAAATTGGGTCATTACATTCCAATTTATGGTCACCAAGTATGGTCGGGACATGGCAATTGATGGCAATTCCGATGGCAATTAGCCTGTCCGCCCACTGATGGACATACGCGATTGCTATGGTCTTATTGAGTCGTTATTTCTTTGTTGTTAATTGGGAATTATTGTGGTTTGGAAGTCTATCCTAGATAATTATCTAATAGTGCTTTGTTTATGTACCATCGCGAACAGGGATTGTTGAGCCACTTACCTATGTTTGTAACTTGGAAGTGTAATACTAATCCAATAGCTGACATCTAGTCGGTCACATCGGTCATTGATTACACGTCTAAATTGCGAACAGTGGCAAGTGGCTCAACAATCCCGGTTCGCGACTACATCCAGCCGGGTTAGTATAGGGCGCTAGTAGAGTTGTGTGTGAGATAGACTATACCTGTCACTGTCTAACTAGAGACGTCAAAAAGTGACAGGTAGTGTATCCCGCGCGAAACGACTCGCAATAAGCAGTGGACTGCATTAAAACCCGTATAGAGGGATAGAATAGCACCTCTCCATTTCTTCCGTACACACACAGACAACGCCGCTCGGACGATTTTTGAGGAATTTTGTTAAACGATTGGGAGTCTAGTTGTTTACATACATACGTACATATTCTCATGCCTGTATTCCCAAGAGGGGTAGGCAGAGCACATGAATTCAAAAATCCAGTGCCACGTTTAGCAATTTCAGGGTAACCAGATGGTTAAACGTGATATTGCAGTGACAGGTTGCTAGCCCATCGCTCACAATACACTTATCCTATCCCAGAGTCGACTCTTACGACGCCCACGGGAAGAAAGGGAAAGGTGCTATTCTAACCCGACACCACACGGGGGGTTGTACGTCAATATTTGAAATTGAAACATTTCACAGCGAACCGACACTGAAACTGTCAAATTAAAAACGATGTAGATTTTTGGTGCGTTAGACAAAACGATGCTGGTTCGTGACAGTACCATGACAAGCGGATGCGCGCGCAGCGATGCGTGCCGTCGCGCCTCGCATTGTTTTCTTACGGTTTTTGAGATCATGCGCTTCATTGATTTATTATTGATGGGAGCACCTAATTTACATGTGATTTATGATTGTAACTAGATGTAGTCACTTGGACTAAGTAGAGTGTTTTATCATAATAACACGGGATTTTGCTTTTCCGGGATCAAGAATAGACTATTTAGTAGAAGACCCAATTGCCAAAAAGTCTTCAAATAACGATTTTCGTGGGACATACCTCGGTCCTACGAATTATTGGTATGTACTTGTTCGGCATATTTTCCTGATCACGAAAAGTGCGTTGTTTATAGGTTTGTTTTAATGTCTTAGGATTCGTTAGAAAGCTGATAAAAATGGTTAAATATTTTATAATAACTTATATTTCCATTATCCTAACGGTTACCAAGTTATATAAAAAAGAAAAAAAATTTTTTTGTTTAAAATATGTTTTTTGGAAATATTTCCTAAGGTACTTACTTAACATTGTTAATTGTTAGGAAAAAAATAAAATTTAAATAAAAAAATTAAAATAAAAAATAAAAAAAAAATTTGACACCCTATTTAAGTAAATCGGTTCAGTAGTTATTTAAATAACTCGCACAATAGAATAGGCCTGGCGGCCATCTTTGTGACGTCATGGCTCGCCCCTCCATACACTTAGGGGGTGACTACCGCACTTTTCGTGATCAGGAAAATATGTCGAACAAGTACATACCAATAATTCGTAGGACCGAGATATGTCCCACGGGAATTTATGCGGTTAGTATTGGGGACCGTACTAATTGTGTTAAACATGTAAGCTTAGCACGGCAGCAAGTTCTAGTCGCGTCGCGCGCGGGATAGTCTTCCAGTAATTTTCTGACACTCTAATTAGACAGTGACAGGTATAGACTATCTCAAGCGAATCTCTACTCGCGCGGTGCTGTGCCAAGCCTGGCGTAAGATTCCTGCACACCTAATTAAAAATAGTTACAATAAATTGTAGAAAAAAATGCTTTTAAATCCAATCAAGTATTACATACTTTACATAGTCAAAATCAAATCATTTATTTGCGAGAACTACGGTATTTAACAGCTGGTACATACATTTAACACAAGATTGAACATCATAGTTCACCATAATAGTGGTATGCAAATATTAGTTAGACATTTAATAGTAATTAACAATAGAAAAAAAAACATAACGAAAGCGGTACATTGCCAGTTTATTTATACTGATCTCGACATCTTTCGTCCCGGTTCATGACCCATAATCGGGAGCAATGTGCCACGACGCCTGCGGTTCGGCGTGCACGACCCGCTATCATAGTAACATACTTTGTCGCAATCTGTACAACTACATCATCGACATAAACGCAACTTTATCTTCCCAATGTTCGACTGCTTACCAATGACCGATACCCTAAAGTAGCACCACATAATGTAGCTGTCCTGCTCTAACCAAGCGTGTAAGAAAGAGACAGGAAATACTTTTTACGTTTACAGTTTTATTACCATTGAATTAGAACCGTTCACGAATCCGTTTCCGTGAGGTGTCGTAGGATAACACCTCTCCATTTTCTTGCGCGGATGTCGTAAGAGGTGATTAAGGTTTTATGTGTGCTTTAGACGAGAAGCTAGCAACCTGTCACTGTTATACCATTTTATCTGTTTATTAAAGCTAAAATTATGCTATCCGTGTGGTGTTGGGTCTAGAATAACACCTCTCCATTTCTTCCGTGGATGTTGAAGGGGCGACTTAGGAGGTTTAGGTATTCTTTAGGCGACAGGCTAGCAACCTGTCACTATTATACCACCTCTTCCATCTGTTTTCATTTTCAAACCTTAAATTATTCTTGAAGTGGCTGCGAAGCGTGAAATACTAAGTCACAATTATGATTTTACCTATGTCACGTTTCGTGTGCTCTGCTTACCCCATTTGTGAACATAGGGGTGGTTGGATGTAAAATTATGCTAGAACTGGCAGCGAAACGTGAAATAGCTATCGTTTTGTATGTCTCACGATTCGTGTGCTCTGCCTCATATGGGAACAGATGATGATGGTGATGATGATGATGAAATAGGGTTAAGGTCGTCGAAAACTGGTGCAGCGTCGAGCACTAGTCCTCACACTAAACACCTCTTCTGCCCGCAGATGTCCGACTCTTTCATGTGGAAGGAGCAAATCCACACTTTGATGAAGGGCGGAGAGAGCGAGTCCGATATATCGGACTCGGAGAACTTCCTCACGAAGGGGGCTTTCCTTCTCACTCCCTCTCACGGGCTCAGCATGGAGAAAGCATCAGCCATCTGCGAGAAGATGGAGTTCAAGGGGTGCTTCTCCCTCACGAAGACTGCAACGGGAATACTCTTCAAGTTCTCTCACGTGGATGATTACCAGATGGTCTTCAAGAAAGGCTTCCATAAAGTCACGGGTTCAAGGTTCTATAGGAAGGTAATTGGCAACTGTTTTGGCTGATAGGCGTATTTTGTAATGGACTTTTTGGTAGAAAACCTCAGAAGTAAGCTAAAGCTAAAGCTGACTTTTAAATTTTGATTGAACACCACAACACTATAACCGGTTAGAACCTAAAAATATCAATAAAAAATCTATGTAACCATGGTGAACAATAACTACCATCAGTTGCAAAGACAAAATCCTTTTGAAAGTTCTTTTAATATGGCTTTCTCTGAGATCTCATGGATTCAGTGTTAATAAGACAGAGATGATGCTTGTGGCATACATTGAAACTTTTATTTAAGTTTGTTTTCACTCTGGATCACGGCTAATTAAAATGTGTCTTAATTATAATATTATAAAATTGATGGACACTGTAGATAGTGGTAAGTTGCTAAGGTTTTACAAAGGCGTTCTGGTGTTTATGACATTTTTAACAAATTCGTCGCTGTTCCTGCAGAAGTCGCCATGTGTTTTTAACCAACTTTTCAGGAGACACAAAAAAGTGATTTCCTCATGAACCGTATATGGAAAGTTAGTAATTTTTTTTGTGCTATTGCTTTGTGATTTCGTACATGAAATGATAATAGTTTTAAAAAGATATAGTGAAAACTGAATTTTATACGCACAGAAAACCAGAAAATTGTTACATAGCGATAAATATTTGAGCCCTCTCGTAGTAAAATATCGCTATGTGCCGAAAAACACATGTCGAACGCGAACGACACGATCGAATCAGTTCAAGTAATTCGCTATGTGTGCTCCGAAAGACACATATCGGACCAAATTTTCGCGTGATATGTTGATAGTTCAAAATGGCATAAAAAAACAAAAATCTAAAAAATGCACATAGCGACTTTTGCAGGAACAGCGACGCAATGCGATTGTTTTTGAATATTGATTGGTGATAATGAGCTACAAATTCTGTGCCAGAAAGTCCAGTTTCAATAAACAACAACGATTAAGAAGCAGGATTTCGGTCTATTGCACTATTCATTTTGAAACTGAAATTGTGTTTTAGTGTTGCTATCTTCCGCGTCATTATTTGGTTCTAGTAGGAAAATTGTGCAAGACTAAATCTACTAACGAAACTCAAGGTCGCTTACGCATAAGGCCAAATTCTAAATAATATCTCTTCGCCCTTCCAAACGCTATGCTCATTTTGTTTATTGTGAATCATTTCGCTTCGCAGCCTATTTTGTTGACTAAGCTAATAAGTATAACTAGGGTTTCAGTTGTATTTATAAATATCATTAGATATAAATTCAGCAGTCTAAGGATCGTTTCCATAAGCAAGAGAATCCCTGCGATGTTGTTGTCGTACCCCTTGCTTCTATAACCTTTCTAGAATACTCTAAGAACAATTTTCTAGCTTGAAAAAAGTGGCAAAACACCTGAAGCTGCTCTCTTAGCGTCATTCATTTCACCAGATCGCGATCCCGTGCCGTCCCCAAAAGACGTTCACCATCTACGTCTACGACATCCCTGATGAGGTACCTGAGGAGGATGTTCGCCACGCTCTCTACAAGTTCACGTCGGTGGTGGAAGTGCTTCGCCTGCACTTCTCAGGGTCACCGAGGGAAGGTAACACCGGTGTGTGATTTGGCTTCTCATTGGCACATTAAAGATGCTTATAAAATCAATCACCATCCCTCTCTTCCCTTAGAATTAATCTTACAGATTTGAATATTAAAGTGATTTGAGAATCACTTGGATATTTTAACGAGTACTCCGGTCTACGCGTTTGGAATCCCTTGTTAAATATTTCCTAGAAATAAAATCAATATTGACGTTGTGGGGCTCGATGTGGGACGTTGAGCTCTGTGTTAGGACTACTTATGGCAGAGACAACAGAGCGCCATCCGCTTCTATTCTGATATACTTGCCTCAGTTCATTCGCATTCATCCCTTTCGCCTTACATGCTTGACGAAAAGAGTATCATATAAAACGCTAGCCAGATCTGCAGATTTCTAACCTACTGCCAAATTATCATCTGCTTAACAGACTTTTCGTGGTCTGTTAAATGTAGATGGTTTATAGTCTTTAAACTATTACTGCTATTGCAAAGATACCTTGTTGAAAATTCTTGTCTATCTTTGCATAGAAAAATATTATTTCACTGGTTCTGTGAAACAGACAACTTCGATTTTCATTAGCAAACTCGTTCCTTACAACTTTGCTATGTTACTTTTTCAGGCACCTCAACACCCAAACCTCACGAGAAGACGTCTCGAGCGCTCACCACCATTGATGGAGAGCTCGTCAGCAGCATGGTTCCTAAGGTAAGATTATCATCATCAGACTCATGATCATGACCTCTAGTGTAAACCCCTTGGGTTAGTAATACAATCATGCTATTAGTTAAAAGCCTTGTCTCTACAACTTGTACTATTTCATTTTGTATTTTGAAACAATGACTTTCCGTCATATTTTTTGAGGCGCATTCTTTTTGTCAATGATGGTCTTTCTGAAGCGACGGTAGACTCGAAAAAGAAGGTTTAAAGTGTTCTTAACAGTCTATTTGCATGAGTGCAGTTAGTTATGATTTTTTGTTTAATTTTTGACGGTTATGATGACATCATGCAATCTACTTTTGTACACGCGGGCAGTGGGAGAGACCTGTGTCCAACAGGCGAGATTAGTCTACTGATAATGATGTTAATTAAATTTGATGGTGATCCAATAACGAAACCATAAACCCTTTACACCAAAAATCTCTGGTTCATTGGATTGTTCTTACAGGAAGCGACGAGCGTTCTTCGTGTGACCCTCGCCAACATCGAGGAAGCGAACATCCTTCTGCAGAACGGCCTGGACTTCTATGGCGCCACCTACTTCCCTACCGAGCTCGCCACTCCGGCGCAGGCTGCCAAGCTGATCAAGCCCAGCAGGTAACTAAACGTCAAGAACTTAGGTTATAGTCACTTTCTTTGAAATTCGATTGGACTTTAAGAGTTATGGTATCTCTACAGGAAAATAAGGAACTTGTGGGAAAGACCGCAATAGAGAGATGTCTTTCCAGGTAGATGTTATGCCTGGGGACCGAAGTCCGCAGAGAGATAGTTGATAGTAGTTCAGCTATTTGATGATAGGTGGCGCTAGGGCGTTACAAACCTTTTTAGGGTAAACCGTACTACCGTGAGCTCAATGTTTCGGGCCAGTTCGAGACCCATCATTTGGAGCTACGCGCCACGGCAGCGAATATACTATAGGTACGCGCATCCAGGATAGGTCACGAATTGGCCCGAAACATGTCGAACTAATCTAGATATAAAGTGATGGTTGTCCTTTATTCCTTAATTGAACGGTTCCTACTTAATTTGGTCGGATTTATTCATAAAAAGCTAATATCATCATTCTCAAAACCAGTCAACCGTGCAATTTAACTTGCTGTTAGGTAATTTTCGCCTTTTTCTCCAATATGACTCACCAATCCTCCTACCATTCCAGGGTCACCGGTGGAACGGTATCCGCGAGGGTCCGCGACCTACTCCCAGTGTTCGACCAGGCCGGGTTCACCAAGTACGCGCCTCCAGCCTCCCGCCTCGTCAAACCCAGGTCCAAGTAAACTCCTCGCATCATCAGAGACGGGGCAAGAAGACCAGTTACCGATAGACCGATAGCCTAAAAAAGACCGTACGAACAGCTCCGATAGCTGTCATGGACATTTTAGTATGCCTGTAGAAATGTTCAGGGCAATGTCATGATGCTAAGCACTGGTCACAAATATCTGGAAGACTCTTTCTTTGCGTTGAAGATAGTGGACTTTTCAAGACTTGGATGGAAGCTATTGACACCTTGCCCCGGTTCTGTTCACGTCATCGCATCTGCTGTCACCAGGAATTCATAACAAAGTGGAATACGCTGGATAAGTTATAGAGATCAGAAGATCAGCGTTATTCTACTTTTGTTCATTCAGTCGTTTGGATCAGGACATGCCTTTCACTTCATCAGGATTACATCATAATGGGACCATTTCAACTGATACAGTCGTCTACATCGTCATGAGAACATGATCATCATCATCCAATGCATCACCATAACATCAAGAATCATCAGGTCACGTTACTTATTCTTTACAACGGAATCATCATCATAGACTGTATCATCAGAAAAATCATCAAGACTTATCATCACTGCGTTAAGCTTTAGATTTCTAATATGAACTATATTATTCCAGTTAATGAAGACAGAGTGGTGAAGACTCTTCATTGAAGACAGAAAATAACAACTAAAACGTAATCGCACTAATTATGTAAATATTATAGGCCGATGTATCCAAAACAGTCTCTCTAACATTATCTTCTTTGGCATATACCTCTTATCCTTCATTCATTTTGTAATATTTATTAGTCTTGTCAGCTACCAACACTGCATTTACGTTTTAAACTATTTAGCTGTTAATATCCACTAATGTGCCATTTATGTGATCTTTAATAGCTATTATTATTATTTTGTTAATAAATTTTGTAACAAAAATCTTATTCGTTTCTTTTGGGTGTTTTTGATTTCCATTGTCTATAAAAGAATAGTAGCCACTTCTAGCAATTTTTTAGGCTTTAAATTCAGAGGTACCATAGTGACAGGTTGCTGGCCTTTTGCCTAATATATACCTTTTAATGTATATATTGTTAGTATTTACTTACGGAATTGGCCTTTCGTAAAGAGATTTTCATAGCAGTTGGTTTTTTTATACTTATGGTTCCGTACTCTGATAAGTTACGGTAGGTAGAAGCAAGAAACATCGCAATTTTCTTTTCTTGGACCCAATATTTGTGTAGGCAGAGGAGTAGGGAATTTTAAAGTAGACCGAGTCAAATATTTTTTTGCTTAGTAACTATACATACACTTACGAGTATGTGTTTTTAACAATTAAAACTGTTCATTCAAGATAAAACTAGAGTTTAGATCTAGGCTCACAATATTTGTGTCAATAAATGGAACAACCATTTAAAGAAACCTCCACGACATGAAATTCAGACCGATGTAGATTTAATTGGTCTCTGGAATGTCATTGTTGCAAAAAAAAATACCTACCTACCCTATTGTTATTCTTCTATGTCGCAAAACTGATTTATTGAAGGAGTTCACAGAGATAATGAAAGACAGATATAAAAATATTCTTTTAATATTAACTACTTAAATATCACAGATAAATAGTGTTGTCGCTTTTAGCGTAAAAGTATTATGAAAATGGTCTTAGCCTATTATTTATTTTATTATACAAAATGTCTAAGTTAAACTTTGTTCGTACTCTTCTTACCATTTTTGAACTCTTCCTCTATCTCCTGTAGGCTCTTTCCTTTCGTCTCTGGTAAAATAAAGAAGAGAACCCCAGTTCCTACTAAAGCTACGAAACCATAGAACAGGAATGTGACTTGCTCTCCCAAGACGTTCATCATAGCGGGCGCAGTTTTTACCACGATGAAGAAAGCCGTGAAAGTGGTAGCTGAACTAATACCGGATCCGAATCCTTTAATCTTCGTAGGGAACACCTCCCCACACATGATCCATGGCAGCGGCACTAAGCCAATGGAGATTGCACAGATGTACATCATGAGACAGGACAGAGGCAGCCAAGACATGTTCGTCTGTTTACCCTCACTCCAATACAGGTACATAGAGAGTCCAATCATGGATATGGCAGTGAATATACCGCTGATGAAACAAAGCGGCCTGCGTCCGAATCTTCGGCAAGCCACGCACGCGAACACAGACATTATTACTCTAACTAAATCTATAATGAACATAGCCAAATAGTGGTCCATGCCTTTACCGACAGCTTTCTCCATTATCTCTATAGAATAGAACGCTATCGCGTTCACGCCAGAGAATTGGCAGACTATAAAAAAGAATACCATTATAAACAACGGCTTAATTACTTCTCGGTTTTTTAAGGCACGTAGCTTCTCCTGCCAGCTCATTGGCGGCTCGTTATCAGCTGCTTTTTGTTTGTCTATGATTCCTTTAAGTTCAGCATTAGCTTCTTCGCTATAGCCTCTTAACCATCCATAGGATTTGACTCCATCTTCGACTCTTCCCTTAGCGATCAGCCACGTCGGGCTCTCAGGAATAAAGGTTAGTAAAACTACGGCTAGAATAGGAAAAAGGCAGCAGATATTAGCTGTCCATTGCCAAGTTAAGAATGTTCCTATGATATGGGCTACGATGAGACCAAGTGCTATAGCTAAGGAGACACCAGCTAGAAAGAAGCCTCTGTATTTTGGTTCGGTGGTTTCTCCTATGTAGACGGGGCAGAGCGGGCCACAGAGTCCCACGCACATGCCAGTGAGGAACCGGCCGGCCAGCATGATTGATAGGTTCTGGGCGACTGCGATGAGGATCCATCCCAGGAGGAGTGGTGCACAGATGATGTACTGGGAGGTCCGGCGGCCGAACCTTTCCATCAGCCACCCGGAGATGAGGCAGCCTGGAGCCATGGGGAGAGCTGCCATTGCCGCTGAAAACATTGAAAAATACTATTAGTTTATTGACGATTAACAGGAGTTGGGTGGATGGTCTATCAGACTGGCAGGCAGACTAGAGAAGCACGAGTTGCACAGAAAGAGACGAGGAGGCGTAATAACGCCTGCTCTGCATAAAGAATGCAGAGGTTGAAGAAGGAAAAGATCATAATGTCAGGGGTGTTGTTTTGTGTGATAACTTACGTAGTTTAGTTTTCTGACTAACTACTCTTAATGCTATTTTTAACGATCAGGTTTTGATCTTAGCCAGAGTTAATAAGCCGGGATTTTAAAAATATCCCAGACTCTCCGTAATTACATCAATTTCCGTACATATCCTGTATTTTTTTTGCTCTACAACATATCCAGTTGTCATTTTTATAACGACGACGATCGACATACGTCACTAATCATTATCAAGTCTGTGAAATAGGGCCCAGGGTATATCCTGACTCACCGGAGTCAAAGCTTTATAGGTACTCTATTGACATTAAGAAACTGTCAGCAAGGACCTTGGCATTTCAATGTCAATGTCTTTCGTGTCTTAAGAATCTCGGACAAAGCTTAAACTAGTTTTACAGTTCGCATTACTCATTGCAAATGTCAGCTCACTTTCCAGTTACAAAGCGCAAGTTTTATGATGATATTCATGACGATGATCCCAGCATCTGGGTCTCTTCTTTATCCCTGCTAATATTATAAATGCGAAAGTAACCTATCTGTCTGTCTGTTACGCTTTTCCGCTTAAACCTCTCAACCGATTTTGATGAAATTTGGCACGGACAATCTTTAGACCCTGAGGAAGGACATACGCTACCTTTAATTGCAAAAAAAAAACTATTCCACGCGGACGACGTCGCGGGCACAGCTAGTAGCATATTATTATCACATTATTTCTCACGTTTCGCGTAATTTTATTTTATCGATCGTTTCATTCTCCAACTCATCAGTTTGTTTTATTGGCCTAACTCACAGTTTGGTCTATATTCGTACAGTGTCCCAAAAATAGAGTCAAGTGAAAGTCCAAGAGATAGACCACTAGGAGACCCCATGTATACGCGATTTTTTGTAGTTTACGAGCATAGAGGACAGAACCTATAGATTCTAAAACTTTGTCGATGTTTAGTTATTTGATAAAAGAAAATGTGTCTCATATTTTTCCATGATCTACGTAGTAATTAGAATTTCACTTTTTGAATCCCATCGTCATCCCTATAGTGGCAGGTTGCCAGCCTGTCGCCTAAAACAAAACGCGTAAAATACTGACCAATCCAGGATGCAACGTTGTCATCTAGGTGTATGATGCTGCCAGGCAACTTCAGCTGTGGGAGTAAGATGCCGGAGAACCCTGACGTCAGACCGGAGATGAAGGTCAGGAGAATCGGTGCTGAAGCTGCTATAGTCTGGAAGGAGGAACAGAATTTAGGACATGTTCTCTGTCTGGTTGGTTTGAGCGAAAGTGACACTTGCGTGTGGTAGTCATACATACTATACACACATACATAAAATCCTGCCTGTATTCCCAAACGGGGTAGGCAGAGCACACAAAACGCTACATAGACAAAAAGATGACTATTTCACGTTTTGTGAGCACTTCTAGCAAAAGTAATTTTTTTTTTTTAGGTTTTGAGGTGAAAGGTACAATAGTGACAGGTTGCTAGCCTGTCGCCTAAATTATACCTAAACCTATTTTCCTAAGTCGCCTCATACGACATCCACGGAAGAAATGGAGAGGTGTTATTCTATCCCGACACCACACAGGGATCACATAATATGTATACATAATATACAGGGTGATAATGAAATCCGTAACGAAATTAATTCCTGATACTCAGAATCATTAACACAAGTAAAATATAAAAAAACACTTTAAAAAAAACATCGGGAAATTCCCAAAAAAATATTGAATGTGCGCACGCGGTGCGCTAAAGGATACATTTTTAGTTAACCAGCACAGCAATCAAGAGAGTAATCTATCACAATTGAGCCAAAAGCATGGTACCAGGTCAGTAGCTGCAGGTAAATACGCAGTCCTCAGAGTAAGCAATTACTATGGGGACAGGCTTGTCAAAAAGCGCCTACCGTACTTGCTTAACGCTCTACCAGCAGCTATTAGAAAGGAAGACAATATAAATAAATTCAGGAAAGCCTTGTTTGAACACTACCTACAACTAATTTAATAATTTAATTTAATATAATATAATGTAAGTACCAATACAACATTAAATAAATAATAATAATAAATAAAAGGCGAAGGCGGGTGATGGCGGGGAGCGCGGTGTCAATAATGTTAGCACTTTTTAGGAAAACTTTGATATGACACATAATTTTTTATTTACAAAAGAAAATAAGAAACTGCTCAAATTATCAAAATAATCGTTGGAATCTCAATACATTAGCAGTTTTTGCAGATTTAGGTCATCGGGTCAGAATCGATGTTCCAATAGATAAGTCATGTTTATTGATTTAATTAGTACTAGATCTGCTTCAATCCTGTTTAGGCACGTGTTGATAAGGATTGCATATGTTTACAAACAGACATACATAAACGCCACGTCTGTATTCCATATGGGGTAGGCAGAGCACAAATAAACGGTACACAGCCGTAGCCATGACATTATCAGTGGTAGGTATAAAGTTTATACGGTACAAGTAGTATAAGTAGTAGCCACTTTTAGTTTAAAGAAATTAACGTTAAATTTTACCGTGTGGTGTGGTTTGGGGTTTAGAATAACATCTCTCCATTTCTTCCGCGGATGTCGAAAGAGGCGACTAAGGAAATATGTTAAGGTATACGTTAGGTGACAGGCTACCAACCTGCCACTATTATATATTAACATACATACAATAACGCCTGTATTCCCAAACGGGGTAGCAAGAGCACACAAAACGCTACATAGACAAAACAATGGCTATTTCACGTTTTGTGGCCACTTCTAGCATAGTATTATTTAGGTTTTGAGGTGGTAGGTACAATAGTGACAGGTTGCTAGCCTGTCGCCTAAAGTAAACCTTAACCTATGTCCTTAGTCGCCTCTTACGACATCCATGGACGAAATGGAGAGGTGTTATTCTAAATCCGACACCTCACGGGTTAAAATAATTATGGTTTTATCTATGTACTGTTGCGTGTGCTCTACCTACAAATGTAAATCCAGGCGTGACGAGTTTGTATGCATAAATTCTTCAGAAATTACTGGTATTTTTTCATACTCATTTACATAGTCATACTACCCGCATAAGGATAATTACCATTTTACCCTTGTTCATCAGTGTCTAGGACATAGTATGGATTCTAGAATAATAGGCAGAGGTAAGTGCTTCTAATCGCCATGTTTTATGAAGCAAAAGTCATAAAGTATGTTGAATGGCGGAGCGTGAAATTTATTTTCAGTGCAGTTTTGTAGTTAAGTAAATATATAAACCGGCCAAGTGCGAGTCGGACTCGCGCACGAAGGGTTCCGTACCAAAAACTGCAAAAACTCAGAATTTTTGTATGGGAGCCCCCCTTAAATACTAATTTTATTTTATTTTAATTATTTCCTTTTAAAGTAAATATTTAATTAAATATTCTGGGAGCATTTCAAGTATTTACCTGTTACAGTTATTTAAATAGATCCAAAATAGCAAATAAAAACACGTTTTTTGTATGGGAGCCCCCCTTAATTATTATAATTATTTTAATTTTAGTATTTGTTGTTATAGCGGCAACAGAAATACATCATCTGTGAAAATTTCAACTCTCTAGCTCTCACGGTTCGTGAGATACAGCCTGGTGACAGACAGACGGACGGACAGACAGACAGCGAAGTCTCAGTAATAGGGTCCCGTTTTTACCCTTTGGGTACGGAACCCTAAAAATTACCGCGAGACTTGTGAACTAAGGTAATAGTACCAATGCTCGACGCCTCAACGCCCAATAGATGACACCCATCTGTCACCTGTCTTACTATGACATAAGGTTGCAAGTGCCAAGTATTGGGTCAGTGTCGAGCACAGGGACGTTTACCTTATAACGGATCTACCTACTCACGTTCTTTATGTCGACGATGATGGGTCACGAATTGGACGGAAACATGTCGAGCTAATCTCGATTTAAAAACGTGAGTAGATCCATTTTAGTTCAGTAGAAGTATCGCCTATATTCCCAAATGAAGTCAGAGCACATGAAAATTAACGAAAAACATGACTATTTTACATTTCGCTGCCTCTTTTAGTACAGTTTAAAATTCAAACAATGATGTCATGAATGTTGATAAAGTTATGTATGTGACTGTACCTATCTAATTAGATTCCTTTGGATTCCTGAGAAAAATTCAAACGTTGTCCGTTAAAAGTGTAATCGACTCCGTTAGTCCGTTTATAAAATGAGCCTGACGGGCGAATTTCATCAAGAATCACTAATGAGTTACTCTCGTATATTAATATTTTTTTGCAATTGCGTAATGTATGTCAATGTAGGTTAAAGAAGGTTTTTTTTATATTTGTTAATAATGTCAAGTGTGTTTTGTACTAGCTTCAGGTAATAATAAAACTTATCCTGCGTAATAACAACGTAAGTTTTTAATACATCGTTATGTTTTTATAACTACTTGTTTCTTATATTGCACGACTTTAGACAGTAATAAAGTCAATGAACATGAACGGTTAGGATTATACTAAAATCATTATAGTTATACTGGCCGTTGCCTGCAACTCCGTTTGCGTATAATTCTTACTTCAATCCCGAGGGAACTATGCATTTTTCCGGGATAAAAAGTAGCCTATGTGATAATTGTTCTATGAGTAATATGTGTTGGTAGTGCACGTAGGTTTATGTATTTAACAAGTAGTGTAGTAATTTTAATATTTATTAGTATATTATGTATTGTACTATGTGTACTTTTATGTATTTGTATATGTAGGTATGTATGTCTAGATTTACTAGAATGTATTTATTTATTTTAGGTTAACGGCTTTGTTTCTTTCTGTTGAAATTTCTTAGTGTGTTTACTCTAATATCACATGATTTGTCAATCGATTGAAGGTCAGCAGGAAGAGATCCCTTAAGGGATATGCTCGCCTTTGTACTTGTGTTTTGTTCTGTGCTTGTTAATTTGTCATGTTTATTTTGTACAATAAAGAGTTACATACATACATACATACCTACATAATTTAAGCGGTCAGCTTCCTACGTACCAAATTTTAACAAAATTTGTTAAACCGAGACGAAGGGAAAAAAATATGACGCCAGTGCAAGTTGAGCCTTATTCCTTGCGGGGTAGGGCGTCACATAGGGCAAGAGAGCGTCATTCGTTTCTATTCTGACATACGTCTCTCGTTTTGTTCACATTCATTCCTCTCGTCATACACGAGCACGTCATACATTTTCAGAACATCATCGATCTGGTCGATAATATTCTTCGAGAACGCCTTCAACCAACTTACTTTAACACTTCCCTTGTCAATTTGCTTACATATAAACAAGGGTTTCATCCATTCTCTAAGCGTGCCCAAACCAACGTAAGATTCCTTTCTCTATCCTGGTTGGTTACTATATCCTCTTTCATTCCACATTCTCTCTAATCAACCATTTTTGAACCTACTTCGTAACTGTTTTCTATTGCTACAGGATTTTGAAGAGTGTCACAGAAAAAAATATCAAGATGTAGAATTTAAACGAATTTTACCTGTTTCCATACAGGCGAGAATCTCGCAACAGTCGTGGATTCTGTGAGTAGAGTTTCTTCTTTAGTGTTCTTATTTGTGTCTAAAGCTAGGCCGGTATCTGAGTAATGCTTTAGATTCTTATAATACGTTGCTTTCTCAGCTTCATTGTCTTTTTTATCTGGAGTATCTGATGGTTTGTCTTCTTTTTTGTCTTTTACTTCAGCTTTTGTCTCCTCGGGGTCGTCTTTGGCAGGTTCTTGGCTTTCTTGTGTGTCTTCTTTTGTTTTTGGATCCATTTCTTTATCTGAAATGGAATAAAAATACATTTAATCGCCAAAGGACATTTTGTAGGTTATCTAATCTCATGTAGGACGGTCATTTCTAAGATTAGCGTTTCAAAAATAAAAATAAGTTCACTATCGTCGTTTTCTTTTTGAGTTAACCTTATGGTATCTAATTAAGCGTGTTCTACCCTGTTTTTACAAAGATATTTAGTTCGTATTTTGGGAAAGCATAGATTGTTACAAATAGGAAAATGATGATCATTTTTTTAGGTACTTGTTTTTTTAATTGCTTGTCTTCTTTTGCGATTTATTTGATAGTTCTGATTGAGATGTTATAATATTAACCGCTATTTGCATCGATATTTTAAATCTCAATTTAATTAATACTAAAAGAAGATTCGAGGCAATACTACAAAAAGCCGTAAGATTCTTTAGAAAAGTTATAAGCGAAGTTGACTCTAGATTTGTTGACCCATATAGAATAGGGATGATGACTGGGTAAAAAAAATGTAATTCTAATTAGTCCGTAAGTAAGATTACGGAAAATGTGAGACACATGTTTTTTCTTTTTTCAAATAACTAAACATCGATAAAGTTATAGATCATCAAACTTCCGGAGTGGGGGCTTGTGACGTCACGCCTAGGTAAAATTTGTACCTAGGCGTGACGTCACGCGAAACTTTCAAGCGCTGTGTTGTCGCCATTTTTCGTTTGTCAAATAAAAGAAAAAATATGTGTACAATATTTTTTGGTAATCTATCTGACGGACTAAATAGTTTTTTTTAGTCATCTAGCCTATTACTAGAGGTGGCTACGGGATATGAAATATGTAATCTGGTTTTGTGTACATAACGCGTACATAACATTTTTATGTGCAACGCGTAGTCCATTTAGAAAAACAGGCGTGATTATTGTACGTAGGTATTACGTTATCAACCTTTATTAATAAATAAAATAATCGATAAATATTTATTATTTATGTAGCATGTTAATCAAGATACAGGTGAAATGTGTAAAGAAATTGGAAGTGATGCAATTTCAACAGATAACCTTGTTAATCTGAACAAAACTGTATTATTATCTACTTACCTAGGTAACTACTTATCAAATTCTCGCGACACACGTAGGCAGAGCACATGAAATATACACAAAACTTTCACTATCTCATAATTTATTTTGTTTAATTCAGGCTATTTTTTAATTACAAGAGATGTATGAGATGTATGGTGTCGGGATAGAATAGCACCTCTCAATTTGTTCCGTGGATGTCGTAAGAAGCGACTAAGGACCGGTTTAGGTAGGCGACAGGCTAGCAACCTGTCACTATTATACCTCTTCCATCTTTACAAACCTAAAACTATGCTAGAAGCGCCTGGGAAGGGTGTTATAGTCATACTGGCCAGTTAACTAAAGCTGCCTCGTAAAACAGACGTACGCATTGGGTTTGTGTAGTATCTGTAAATTAGCACGCGGCGTGACTTTGCGCTGCATACGTATCATGAAAAGTCTGCCCGATTTGATCAAAATTATTAATTTTAAACATACTGTTTATCGAAATCGCACAAGTGCTTTAGTTAACTGACCTATAATGATGGTTTAGTCTATGTCGCGTTTCGTGTGGCGCCTACACCATTTGGGAACACAGGCGTGATTGTATGTATATTGTATGTATGAGCTAATAACTTCTACAACGTTACAACTACATTCCTAAAGTAAAGTTAACTGAAACAAAATATTTATTTGACGGTTTCATTGCCACGTTCTATTTTATAGTTTTAGATTACAAAGGAGGAAGACAATATTGTTTGTTTAAAATAAGTACTGCGATGTTTAGTTATGTTATCTAGTTTAAACATTTCACACGAAAAACAATGCGTGCTTAACTGGGGACGATTTTAGGGTTCCGTACCCTAAGGGTGAAAACGGGACCCTATTACCGAGACTTCACTGTCCGACTGTCACCAGGCCGTATCTCAAGAACCGTAAGAGCTAGGCAATTGAAATTTTCACAGATGATGTATTTCTATTGTCGTTATAACAAGAAATACTAAAACCAAAATAATAATAATTAAGGGGGGGG
>BHDV01028087.1:65334-102811 GCA_005406045.1 Adoxophyes honmai
GGGGGGGGTCCCATAGATAAAACGATATATTTTGGCCGTTTTTTGTGGTTACCATTCAGCGAGCTGTATCTCAAGAACCATGATAGCTGGGCATTTGACATTTTCACAGATTATGTGTTTGTATTGTCACTATAACAACAAATACTAAAAACAAAATAATAATAATAATTAAGGGGTAGGGGGTACCGTTGAAAATGTGTCTTTTTTGCTGTTTTTGGTACGGAACCCTTCGTGCGCGAGTCCGACTCCCACTTGGCCGGTTTTTTTATTTATCTTATTTGTTCTGTCCAACAAGCCATTTCATTGCGAATCTATTTATAGGTTATGTATATGTTTGTCAAGCACCTTCTTGAAATTCTATGCTAATTCTACAGAACATAATTTTACAATGTAAACATTGTAAACTAACCTGAAATACTAGAATTAAAATGTACAAACTGTTGTTTAAATAGTATTTTCTAATTATCCACATGTAGAATGACACCTCTCTGTTTCTTCCGTGGATGCGTTAAGAGTTTACTAAGGAAATTAGGTAAAGGTTTTTTTTAGGTTATATTAGATTGGAATAGACATTGTTTTGTCTATGTAGCTTTTCATTTGCTCTGTCTACCCCATTGGGGAATACATGCGTATCTCTATTACGTTAGAAACTTTGGCAAACTTCCGTACATTACAAATAAACATAATAATATGTTTAATTAGAATAATTAATGAGTCAAATTTTGTTATACCTACTCTTGTAATGTCTCGCAATTATTTACGGATCGTAAAGACTATCTTATCTTGAGCACTAAATTGCTAGGTAGTCTATTGTTTATCTGGGCCATTGGCTCTGTTTTACGCCTACAATACTTGTAACATAATATCATTAGTCGTACCTTAAGTAGTGGGTCAAGTACTTTTTAGGGTTCCGTACCCAAAGGGTAAAAACGGGACTCTATTACTGGGACTTCGCTGTCTGTCTGTCTGTCTGTCTGTCAGTCCGTCTGTCACCAGGCTGTATCTCACGAACCGTGACAGCTAGACAGTTGAAATTTTTACAGATGATGTATTTCTGTTGCCGCTATAACAACAAATACTAAAATCAAAATAATAATGATAATTAAGGCGGGCTCCCATAGAAAAAACGTGTTTTTTTTTGCTGTTTTGGGTCTAATTAAATAACTGTAACAGGTAAACACTTAATATTTAATTAAACATCTACTTTAAAAGTAAGTAATTAAATTTATATAAAATTAGTATTTAAGGGGGCTCCCATACAAAAACCCTGTCTTTTTTGCAGATTTTGGTACGGAACCCTTCGTGCGCGAGTCCGACTCGCACTTGGCCGGTTTTTTTATTTATGTTAGTCTGTCCCGTTTATTCCCGTTATACATGTGTGTGGACTAACAGCTAAAATAAAGCTAAAAAAACTCTGGAAAAACAAATAAATAAAACTGCAATTGTTTGACTTTTCTATGGGTAACTTCGTGTATGCTCAAGGTTTTTAGTCAAATCTGTATGTATGTACCTATGTATTTGACATATTTTCTTTGATTAAATTTAATGCGAATTTTAATTATTTATAGTTATACTAGCTTTTGCCCGCGGCTCCGCTCGCGTTAAATTCGGGGTATCACAGAAGAGATAGCACACATACGAATTTTATAGCTTTCTACATTGAAAACTTCCACTCCTCACTTTAGGGAAATGGGGTGTTTTGAAGAGACAAAATGTAGCCTAGGTCACTCTCCATGCCCTAAACTATCTCTACCTAAAAACCACGTCAATCCATCGCTTCGTTTAGCCGTGAAAGACGGACAAACAAACAAACACACTTTCACATTTATATATTGGTACGGATTTTTAATTATAGTCATTATAGATGCATAAATGAAGTTTAAAAGACTTCTAGCTTGCTACCCGTATGGTGTCGGGTTTAGAATAAAATCTCTCCATTTCTTCCGTGGATGGCGTAAGAGGCGTCTAAGAAAGTAGGTTAAGGTGTATTTTATACGACCGGCTGGCAACCTGTCACTATTATACCATTTCCATCTGTTTTTACACCTTCAATTTTTATTATGCATAATATACTTAATTAACATAATTATTTTATGTATGTACATATGTTGTTTTTTACATTACTTACAGACAGGACTGCACCGCATGTGTGTACATACATACATCACGTGTATTCCCAAATAACCATTTCACGTTTCGTGGCAACTATACTCCATTTAATTTTAGAATTTGAAACTTAACTGTCAAATCCTCACACATTTTTGAGTAAACACAAGGCATCGCCTTAAATACTGGTACCGTTTGTATTGAAATCATTAAAACAAACAGTAATGAGTGTTATTGCATTAATCATATCTAGTTTTACCTTTGAATTCCAGAGAAAAATTCAAAATTTTCCGTTGAAATTTCAAATCTTAAATTAAATGGAGTATAGTAGCATATTTTTTTAAGTTTCAAGTTGTCAGGTAGGCAAACCCACACAGAAAAACTACAACAAGAAGTATTTAACCAATGAAGGTGTTTCGTATAATAATTCAGCTCAATTTTAATTTTAAATTCCGATGACAGCTGATTTCCTTTCTGTGCTATTTGCCTTAGTTCATAATTACGGTGCTGTCTTGTTAATACTTTGCGATTTTTTTTACTTGTATGTTGTGATTGGTATTACTTTTAGAAAGAAATACTGTGTCAAGTTTCTCGCGGCGCATTCTTGGCAATCAAGATCTTTCCGAAACATATTGACTAAGAAAGGACTTGCAAAAAAGCCCACAAAAAGCCCTTGCATTAATAAAATTTTGATTTGAATTGACGTTTGAAATATGCCATATCCATAATGCAAATAAAAACATGAAGACAGGACCTACTTAGTGATGACTATAAATCTTCACTTAAAAACTTCTTTTACATAAATCAGGGTAGGTATTCCGTACTGAAATTATTACTTCAAAGTAACCAGAAATTGGAATACTTGAAAGTATGTCCACTTTACTATCTTTAATATTTGGACGATCCTTTTGTGAATTGCTTTTATTTCAAACAACTTTTGTTCCGTTTTTTTAATTGTTTTTTTTTTTTTTTTAAACTAATTTTTCATCTACGGACTCGTGGTCCGTACCTTGATGATTTTAGTATATATATATTTTTTATTTTAGTTTAACTGTGCGCTCCGCGTAAGACACAACAGTTGTACAATATTGTGCTCTTAAAATTAATTACAACTAGTTTTTTTTTTTTCCTTTTTTTCTTTTCCCTTCCCTCTCCCTTTCCTTTCTTTTCCTTTCTCATTCTATCCTTCTATTCTTTTTTTTTATATATGATCTTTTCCTCTTTCTCTCTTCCTTCTCTTTTTTTTCTTAATATAATAAATACAATTAATTAACGAATAAAGAAACTAAACAAATGTCAATTCCGGGTTAGCCAGATGTTTTATTTAGGTACTATTGGTTTTATACATTGTTTTATTATGACTATTTTTATGACATTTGTAGCCTAAATGAAACTGTAAATTGCAATTGTTTTGAACTCCTGACATAATTGTTATTAATTTGTGGCCATATTTTAATTTAACCTATAATGTGATTACCGGAATGAAACTAACATAACGCATGTGTCTATAGTATTTAGATTTTTTATCTAAGAGCGACGTCACGAGCTCTTATTCCGCAAGTATGTTGATCTATAACCTTTGTCGAATACTGTCCCACTTTTCCTAGAATGTGATTGACGCATTAAATAAAATATGTTTTTATTTATTACTCAGTCGTCACTCTATTTGCATTGTTTGGCAAAGAACTTTACGTATTTCATTTTTAAAAATATTACAATTTAATTACCTATAACAATATAAAAGTAAATTCATTGACTATAAATAAAAAAGTTGTTCCAAATCGCTGCCAAGCGGCAGGGAAGCTGCTGATAACATAAAACGTGGCAAGTATGCAGTCATAGGTAGTGGCGACAAATTTGAGCCGTTTGGGGTTGAAAATTTGGGATCTTGGGACCAGGATCCCATGAATTATTAGGGCTATTGCTAAGCTTGTGGGCATGACACGGGACTAGAGGGCAGGCTCGTTCTTTGCCCAGAGGATTGGCATCGCCTTTCAGCGTGGCAATGCCAGTCTTCTGGGCACCCTGCCGCCTGGCAGCGATTTCGTAAAGTATACTGTGTCGGTTTAGGTACTTAAATTAAAGTAAACAAACTTTATGTGAGATTTGACAGGTTAAGAACTTTTTTTTTACCACCCAACTTTTTCGGATGTTCAAATAGTTTAGCAAAGGAATCTTCGTAATATTTGTGGATCTGATGAACGTTAGTGTTTTAATTCCGATTGTTTCTGGTACATATTAGGTAAATTTAGGCACCAACAAAATATTTTTTATTGTTTCCTTCCTTTGCTAAACTTTTTGAATATCCGAAAGAAGTTGGGTAGTAAAAAAAAAACGTTCTTAACCTGTCAAATCTGACATAAAGTTTGTTTACTTTAATTTAAGTACCTAAACCGACACAGTATAGTTTTTTTTTGTTTTTGTTTATCAAAACAATTCTGTTACACAAACAAACCCTCGAAACGAGCTGTTAACATAATTCGTGTATAATTGTAACAATTTGCAATTCAAGACGCACGAAAATGACAGTTTTATGACGATAGATGGCGTCACGGCTGTTTAATAGCATCAGAGAGCAGTGAGGCGGGTGGAAAGAGAATTACAAAAACAGATTGCAGAACCCTTTATGGGCAAGTCCGACTCGCACTTGGCCTCTTTTTTTCTTATTTCTATTCATAGAAAAGGCGACAAAAGTACACTTAGGAGGCTTAAATAGAGTTTGCAAACCTCGGATGAGTAAATGTAAACAGGTCGTTTTTCCTTTAATTTGAAGGACATCTTTGGAGTTTTTTGAATTTTTTACATACATACATACGAGTTTGCAAAATAATACCTTCTTTGTATGTTGAAAATGAATTGTGTAGTGGTTTATTAGACAACATTGTGACATAAGTAGTGGTACTTTTCATCGGATACAGTATTTCGGTTTACAACTCTACCACAATCTTGTCTGAAAAATAATTCGGCATTTTTATATTATTCATTAACGGGGGAATTTACAAATATAATGTATATTTAAAGCCAATTCTGGACATGGACTTCCTCTAGGCAATATACTAAAGGGACAATTGTTACAAAGAAGGACCTTATTGTCGGTAAAAAAGAAAAACAAACGACCTAAAACTAGGTGACTATGGCGAGTAGGTACTTAATAATCAAGTACTAGCCACCTTTAAACATAGGTACCTAAGTAGTTAGTAGTCAATGACTAACATAATGTTTATGATAAAAGGTTAAATTTTCCTAAACGGCGCACGCGATCCATTGTCTCAGTGTCAATTATTAATCATAAGTGTTAATTATTAAGACTTAATACACCTTTGTAACCGACTAGTATTTCTACTGAGGCTTGGTCTGTGGTGTTTGCTGGCACGTGCTGTGTAGATTTTTCACATTTTAAGCAAACGTAATTTTACTAATGTTCCGGTATGATAATTTCGATTTGAATAACACCTCTCTATTTCTTCCGTGGATATCGCAAGGGGCGACAAAGGAAATGAGCTTGGGTATGTTTTAAGCGACAGAGATCCGTACCGTAAATGTGAAAGTTTGTTTGTTTGTTTGTCCGTCTTTCACGGTTAAACGGAGCGATGGATTGACGTGATTTTTTAGGTAGAGATAGTTTAGAGCATGGAGAGTGACATAGGCTACATATTTTTGTCTCTTCAAAACCCCCCATTTCCCTAAAGTGAGGAGTGGAAGTTTTCAATATAGAAAGCTATAAAATTGGTATGTGTGCTATCTCTTCTGTGATACCCCGAATTTAACGCGAGCGGAGCCGCGGGCAAAAGTTAGTACTAAATAAAGCACAGATAGAAAATAAAGCAATGTGTTTCTAACAAAGAACAACAAGCCACACTATCTGTATCAGTTTGTGATAAGAATATTAACATTGAAAGTTAATAATTCAATAAGTGACAGAATCTGTATCAAGATCTCCGAACAAGTTACAAAAGTGCAGTGATAATAAATAGGAAGGCTAGAGATGAAAATATTTTAACTGTTATTGTCTATTAGCGTAAAAAAATGCAGTCATGCAGAGTTTTGTCTATGTGGCCACTTCTAGCATAATTTAGTTTTAAACGGAGATGAACCAGGAAAGATGTTCCAAAAAATGAAAAAAAAAAACGCTATGTCAACTGTAATCTAATCTTAGTTCTGTGCTGTCGAGTTTAGAATAACACCTCGCCATTTCTTCCGTGGATGTCGTAAGATGCGACTAAGGAAATAGGTTAAGGTATGTTTTAGGCGACGGGCTAGCAACAAGACTGTCACTAAGTCACTATGCACCATCGAACCAATTGATTCCTGACCCACAATAGAACCCATTCACAGTGAACGTCATAGTGACTTTGCATTGCTTGACAAAGGAAATCTTTATTACGTTTATTGTAACAACGTTCTGCCGTGGGTCATTAATCAGTTGGTTCGATTGTACTTCATTTATCAGTGTTTAAACTTAAAATTATGCTAAATGAAATAGTCAGTAGACTATGTAATATTTCGTATGCTCTTACTGTCCCATTATAATGCAGTTGTGATGTATGTATCGGGGTATTGGGAAGCCGATCAGGCGGATTAGATGGCGTGTCCGACATTGTTCGGACTTGTGGGCGTCTATAGCAGGTATCACCGAAATAAAAGCATTAACGTTTACTCTGATCACTGTATTACTTGTGTCTCACAAAAATCACAAAGAAAATAAAGAATAACACAAATTAAGAGCAAATGGGTTCATAACGTAACGTACGAAAATCGCTGACAAGTGACAAACGTCAAAGTCATCACGTATGACGTCTCGCTACGCTCTGACACAAGAAGCTTATACTCAAATTGGAGTTTGCACTTCTAACAAAATTTTGAAGACTTATTTTTTGACCTGGTTTGACCTTTACTGTTGTCTTCTATCTCGTTTACTCTTTAGACGGGGTAGCCAAGTTCAGGTTTAATTTTCCCAAATAAAATTGCTTAATTCACAGTGCACTATCTGTTACTACCAAATTTGGACGCACACAAGTTATAGAATGTGAAGTAAAAAAAATGTTAGCTTTATTTTGTTACTTGCTTGTTATTTCCGCGAATAGCCTACTGACAAAAACACATTTAAGTGATTTCAAGTTACATATTTTTCGTAAAATTTTACTCAAAGTTACGGTAATTATTGCAACGTAATGTAGCAACACCATTTGCATATGTCAAACATTGTGATAGCCGCTGTCATGAATTTATCGTGCGCTTCGAGAGTTTCCAACGGTTTTATTTATTATTTAAGCAGTATTCTGGTGATAATTATCATGAGTTGCATAGTTCGTGGTTGCAGAAATGTGTGGTATCCAGGATCAAGCGTAAAATTCCACAGGCAAGCTATTAATTCCATATTATTACTCAATCAATTACTTTTTTGAACCAAAGCTTATTTCACGTCTACCTTGGGACTTTTTTATGAAATAGAGACAGATAAAATTAGTACAAGTCTTTATTATCAGATTTAAGTTCTCACTTTTGGTGTTAGATAAGAGTAAATACAAAAGATCTTGACTTTTAATGAAGCATAAAAATATGAAGAAGAATGATTAGGGTAACCATTTTTTAGGATAAATAAAACCCAGTCGCGGAAAGCTTTACGATTTGCCTATGAAGTTAATGGTAATTATATGTAATGTACAGTTACATATCCAAAGAACAAACTTATTTCTTATTCTATTATACTTTTTTTGGATATAAGGGTGAATTTTTTAGATAATACATATTTTACTTTTTTTACAGTTTCCCTGCTGACCCGAGCAGGAGGAGTGCTTGGTTAGCTGAAATCCAAGTTAAAGGAGTGTTCTACAATTCTGCCAGGATTTGTAGTGATCATGACCCATGAGGACCATAAAACTAGAGGATTATGACCCTGAAAAAAAAAATCGTATGACGTAAATAAAACACGTACTAAATATATGGAGTTTTATTAAAACGTATAGGTTTGTTCCTTACTTCAACATTTATGATAGCCAGTGAAAAATCTTACAAGCTAACGTCATCAATAATAATATGACCAACATTAATCTCTATAAAAAAAAATTGGACGTACCTAAGTAAGTACTTAGCTTACCATATTGAGACCCGACTTCTTTTCCCATTTTCAGATCCCAGAAAATAGTATTATTTAAGTAAAGCCCGTCACACATTAAGCAGATACGGTAAGATATCTGTTACAGAACATATATTTGTCAATATCGCTCCCTATACAATTCAAAGAGCTACCACACACTGCGCAGATTTACCGTCAGGTATCTTTTGACACCGACATATGGAAAAATGGCATTTATACGCAGATAAAATATTATCGTATATGCGTAGTCTGTGACGGGCTTATATATATAACGACCCACTGGACTATAACTTCACAGGAATAGCCAAGACGAGCTTTTAACTATAATAAAAGTTTTCATATTTTACGAAATTTAATAATTCTTAAGAGACGAACTTTTTTTAGTTGATTCACTTGGTTATTTTTATGATCTTTCTTATGTTCGTAAATAGGTTTAGAATAAAATATGATTCTCGCCTAACGTCCGAAAGTATTGTCACCGTAATGAAAGGGACAGCACATAACAGTGACGTCATTCAAGGTCAATTTTTTGTGCTTCACTTTTTTCTTCTATATGCAACCTCCAGTTTGAGTATAAGCTTCTTGCTCTGACACTTGCAACTCCATTCGGGTCTATCAATTACCCGCTTTTAAAATTAATCAAAACAACCAGAACTCCTCGAATATTTTAACAAATTAAAAAATCAACAAAGTTCAAATAAACATGCGCCATTATATGTATGTTCCACGGTGGGGCGGGAACATAGAGGATAGAACCTATAGAGAAACAATGTTCGCAACCCCGGTCCGCAAATAGTTTGTTGATTTCAACATACTAAACGTCACCGTCAATGGGCGGGAATCAATTGGTTGAACTATACTTCACTTCTGCCAGATTTTTCTGTGTATGTAAGTCAAATTTCTTAGGGGAAATTGGAATAGAGTGAATGAATAATTTATTTAGCGGTGATTGTGCTCCGAAGTCATTATTGATATGGCCTATTACTATTACGTCATAGGGACCGATAAACATCGTGTTGGTTACGTCATCCGGTTAAATACAGACATATTAATATTGACAGACCGGAGTTTTCACTTTTCGTCAATGATTTTTGCCCTGCTACTCATGTCCACTCGGCGTGCAAAATAAATCGCTTCAAGAGGAATTAGAGGAAACTCTGCGAGCATCTAAAAGTCCTTTTGCACGTATATCCACGTCCACGAACTTTAAACAAATATAGTCTACCATAAAAAAAGAAATGGGTTTATTTGAGTGTGGAGGAACAAGGGGGCAATTTTTGCAGTTTGCATAATAATTGCGTCGCCACGCTGTTGCCAACCAGTGTTGAGTCAGAGAGGGCATTCGCAGCAGCGGGGTACATTGCAACGGACATTAGATGCCGTTTAGCAGATGACACTATTAATACCTACCCTTTGTTTTTTAAGGAGTTATTTTCAAAATCACTCGTAGGTAACTTCTTCCTAATTCTCTTGAAATATCTATGCTTATTGTTTTGATTACCTAATGTACCTATGTTAATTTCCTTAAAATCTGATAATTATTTATTTAGTAATAATATGTTATTTTAGTTAACCTCACTATAACAATCAAGAAGTTATTAGCTTTTCAGTCATCCGAATTTAACTTTTTTTTAATATTAGACGAGATCTTGAAAATTCCGAGATCTCGCGGGATTGACATTTCTAATCCCGCGGGATCTCGAATTCGCAATCTCGAGTCGAGATTGCATTCCCTACTTGGGTGTGTTAGATTTCATTTACATACAGCTTCGGCCGAAAGCCAAAGGTTTCCGTAGAAAAGCCAACATTAAAACTGTTTTGAGGGTTCCGTACTCAAAGGGTGAAAACGGGACCCTATGACTGAGACTTCGCTATTCGTCTGTCCGTCAGTCTGTCACCAGGCTGTATCTCAAGAACAGTGATAGCTAGACAGTTGGAATTTTTACAGATTATGAATTCCTATTGCCGCTATAGCAGCAAATCATCATCATCAACATCATCATCCAGCCTATATACGTCCCACTGCAGGTCACAAGCCTCCTCTCAGTATGTGAGGGCTTGGGCTATAGTTCCCACGCGGGCCCGCTGCAGATTGGGAACTTCACACACAACGTTGAATTACTTCGTAGCTGTGTGTAGGTTTCCTCACGATGTTTTCCTTCACCGAATATCTCGTGATAAATATCAAATTCGATATTGCACATAAATTTTTGAACCCACGACCCACTGCTTGAGAGGCCACAGGTCGAACCGCTGGGCTATCATAGCAGCAAATACTAAAAGTAAATGATTATTATTATTTACGGGGTGCTCATATACAACAATCGAGATTTTTTTGGTGTCTTTGGGTCCATATAAATAACAGTAACCTGTGTTCCTGCCACTTGAAATATTCACAGAATATTTTGGTTTAAACTAAACAATTAAAATAAAATAAATATTTAAAACGAGCTCTCATACCAAAAACGTAATTACAGATTCTTAGTCTGCACTAGGACCGCGTTAGATCTACAGTGGAATCCGTTTATAATGACATCGAAGGGAATCGCCATGGAATCGCCAAATAGGTCATAATAAGCGGACGTCATACAAAGCGTTATGAAAAAAAAAAATCGAAAATATAAATGCATACTAATTTCGATTGAAAATATGCCTTATTAACTAAAGATAAAAAAATGCACGTGGTTGTAATGTTTACTCTGCAGCCTTCTTCGAAACGACAGCGTTGAGGATCAACAAAAATTATCAAAGACCTAAAAAATCATGTCGGTCACTGTAACAGGACCTAATTTGACAAAATTGGACATAATAAGCGACATGTCACTATAAGCGAAGTCATTATAACCAAAACCAAAAACCAAACTTCATTAGGTAATACGTCATAATAAGCGGTTGGTCAATATAGACGGAGTCATAATAAACGGATTCTACTGTATAGCCCAAAACCTCTTATACTGAGAGGAGGCCTGTGCTGTGCTCAGCATTGGGGTACAGGCAGGATTATTAATGTATTATTTCCCGTGTCCCGTTCACGCATATCTTTGACATCGTGGCTTAATTTTTTCAATGCTAACGAACTACAGATTCGAGTAGACATTACGTAAGTACGAACTGCAAATAACGCGATATTATTACGTATCACAGTGACTGTGTTTTATACGAATAAAATGTGTGTCATATTGTTAAATACGCAAGTTGTGTGAAGTAAAGCTCGTCACACATTAAGCAGATACGGTAAGATATCTGTTACAGAACATATATCTGTCAATATCGCTCCCTATACAATTCAATGAGCTACCACACACTGCGCAGATTTACCGTCAGGTATCTTTTGACACCGACATATGGAAAAATGGCATTTATACGCAGATCAAATATTATCGTATAGGTACTTACTTATGCGTAGTCTGTAACGGGCTTAAGCTTGCTTTTTTGCCAACTGTCACTGTAAACATAAAACTACCGCCGACGCACTCATAGTGAAGTAAGGATAAAGTAGCATTTTTATATCGCGATTGGCTCGACGTGTTTTGGGACAGTTTGGACTCCTCATCGGGAGCAACGCGCCACGGTGGCTGCGGTTAGACGCGCACAAAACGCGTGCAAATGCTTATAGGGTGGAACAGATCCCTGGGCAACAATTCACAGGGTTACTTTTACAGATTTGACGGCCGGATAGCCCAGCGGTTAGAGAACCTGACTGTGAAGCTTAAGAGGATAGGAGTCGCGCCACTTCTCCATACAAACGTAGTCCCCTGTTTTCTCCGTGAATAATGACATTAGAGCCAAAAAAATTTTCCAGTAAATTTGTATCTGTTGTGGCTATGCCCCTACGATTTGCTTTTATCGATTTTCTCATTTTTTATTTTTTTTATTTAGAAAAGCCGTGATAGCCCAGCGGTTCGAACTGTGGCCTCTCAAGCAGAGGGTCGTGGGTTCCCCGGGCTCGCACCTCTGATTTTTTCGGAATTTATGTGCGATATCAAATTTGATATTTATCACGAGCTATTCGGTGAAGGAAAACATCGTGAGGAAACCTACACACAGCGACGAAGTAAATCAACGTTGTGTGTGAAGTTCCCAATCCGCACTGGGCCCGCGTGGCAACTATCGCCCAAGCCCTCTCATACTGGGAGGAGGCCTGTGCCCTGCAGTGGGACGTATATAGGCTGATGAAGATGAAGGTGATTGGTGTAAAAAAAATTGTCCCGTGTTCAGTGACAGATAAGTAGCTCTGGAATCCATAAAAGTGTTAACGTATTTTTTTTTAAATATGGAAATATCAAATATCTCAATTTCTTCCGTGGATGTCGTAAGAGGCAACTAAGGAAGTAGGTTCAAGTTGCAAGACTAGCAACCTGTCACTATTGTACCTTTTCCATCAATGATTCAACCATTAGAGTTTTTGAACATTTTTGAAATATACTTTTAATAAATTCTTCATTATGTAATAAACACGATATATTAGTATTTCCGGATTCTTGTCTGTATTAACAAAGAAAATAAATATTAAAGTTCAAATTCTCAAACTCACGCCCAAAACGCTGTTTGACGTCACATGCAAGTAAACAAAGGCACCACCTTGGACTAAGTAAATAAGGACTTAGTACTGGCCACTAAAAGCCGTGCCAAGACCAGTACCACTACCAGAGATGCACGTGTCTCTTTCTAATTGGGGTGACAATGAGATTTTTGCAATATGGGACATTCAATGTCGTAATCTTACATACATCGCGCTTAAATTCTGGTTAGAGTATTTTTATGCACATTTAAAAGTTAAATTTGATCAACTACAAGCGTAGAATCTTATTTACTTCAATCAGTAAATTCAAAGCGCTTTACAATTATTAAATACTCCAATTATTAAAAATTATTCGTCCGTTTCTCTGTTTATTCGATTGTCAACTTCTGTTAAATGGCGGTACATTAATAAACCGTGACCAATTTCACAATTCGTTGCCTTTTTTAGCATAATTTAGTTTCCCTTTCTTAAGTAGTTAGCTTATCTGTTTATATTGTAGACAAATAACGTGGCTATCACAAACTATTTGAAACATAATATAATCATATAATCGCGCCTATGTTCCCAAATGGGGTAGGCAGAGCACACGAAACGTGAAATAGACATAACCATGAGTATGACTATTTCACGCTTCGCAACCACTTCTAGCATTACTTTAGGTTGAAAACAGATGGAAGAGGTAGCATAATAGTGACAGGTTGCTAGCCTGTCGCCTAAAGAATACCTAAACCCATGTCCTTAGTGGCTTAGTGCCATTTCAAACCCGATACCACACGGGACCACGGGATATGAAATATAAATATTTTTGTAAAGAAGTATGGGCAAATATTCTGGCCCCAGAATTTTTCATTTTATTTTTAATATTCTTAATTTTTTTCGAAAACTGTAATAATAGTAAATAATGATGTACTCGCAACAGAGTTGGGCATTTCGTAATCGATTCCCTATTACACGATTCCTTGACTTTACTTTGAAATCCGCTACTATGTGTCAGATTCCTTGTAATGGAATCAAGTGCAACGGTGAATTACAATTACACACAAAGGAATCTGTTATCATCTATACAAATATTACAATTACTAGTAATTAGGAATCATTGTCAATTCCAAAATACTGGAATTGATGACAAGATTACTTATGAAAACAGAAAACCGTTTTTCAATATACACAATTTTTACCGTTTAAAGTATTTTATAAAAAGAAAAACAATTTTATTTCAGTGACGTTAACGAAATTGACACATTGAAAAGGTTTGGCATTTAATTGAAGTAATCTAGTCTGTAGTAGATTTACTAAATATTTGATTACCCAAGAATTAAGATTACAGCAGCGGTTTATAATACCGAATCCCAAGAAATGAATTACAAATGTAATCACTAGAGACTATTACAGTAATTTTGATAACCTAGGTAATGAATTACTGAGGAATCACAATTACTCGAATGTAACCGTGTAATTAATTCCAATAGTAATTGATTACGCCCAATACTGTCCCACAATGCAAAAATGCATGGTCAATGTAAGGATTATGGCGACTTAAGGGGTTACCATAACAAAAAAAGTAGACTTGATAGTGAATATGTTGTTTATTAAATTAAGTGTATATTAAAATCAAATAAATTAATGCGATTCTAATTCTTTGACACAAAACCGTTAAAATAAAATTATTGTATGAATTTTTCAGGTAAGTTTCTTGAGCGATGTTTTTTTTTTGACGTAAAGATTTTTTTAGGCTGGCAAGAATGGCAAGAGGAGTGAGCGGGACACACTACTCCCTGGTTGCTGGCTCACCTGTCCTCAACTTGCCTCTATGTAGGGTTTCACGAAAAAAGGACTTTATAGCCTTGTGATATTATGGTTTATATTAATAAACGAACATTTCCTAAGTGCTCAATCATGTTAAGGGCCGTTAGGACCTTCCTACATCAATGGGCACCACACAAAGAAGCTGTCAAAATTGTCATGTCAAATTATCAATGTCCACTTTGACCACAGATACCTTTCATGGTATGTGACGTCATCAATCAATCGCAAGCGTTTCGGTCACAGATACATTATTAACGAATATTAGAAATTAATAGAACAAAATACTCTAAAAATGCATAATATTTTGAACAAAAGAAAGTGAAATATGTTTAATTTTCCTATAATCTGTTAGGATGGCCACAAATTATAGTTTATTTTTACTGTTGTCAAAGACCCTATTGTCATGGTTTTGACTATGTAATGTTTTGTGGGCTCTACCTACCCCATTTGGGAACACAAGTGATATGTATGTATGTACGTGTAATAGAGATGTCAACTGGGTTAAAAATATGTATGTAATTCTAATAAGTTCGTTAGTTACATTATGGAAAAATATGATGTCATTTTTTTTGGTTTAGTTATCAAATAACTAAACATCGATAAAGGTATAGATCAGGGGTAACCAAATGGCGGACAACGGTCCGCATACGGACCGCCGACCCATGGTATGCGGACCGAAAAAATATATCTTCATTCATCTTCAGGATTTAAAGTCAATAGTTTGCACCAATTCCACTTCAAACTTCAGACAGATAATCAACAATAATAATTTTAAACAAAAAAAAACCGACTTCAAATTTGGGCTATACTGAAAGCAATTGTCTAATAATGAGGGTGACCTTCCATCACCAGCAGGCCTCACTAATTACTGAAATTATAATTTCCAGTCTGCAGGTGCATTCAGTATTAAAAGAATTATCCTTTAACTCCTAAGCATTAAGGAGTTGACCTTCCATCATCAGCTCAGTCATATTTTTTTACTGCCAGACGTAAATACTGGTGTAGCTTTGAAAAATGTACTAAAAACATTACCTGTGCCAATAAAATTTGAGGGTTGCCCTCGATTTCCCTCATATTCCATCATCAGATCAAGATATGCTGGCAATGGGACCACCTGGAAACTATACCCTTTCAAACAAAAAAAGAATTTTCCAAATCGGTCCAGGCGTCTTCGAGTAATCAGCGAACACACATAAAAAAAAATGATAAAAAAAATAATAATAATAAAAAAAAAATATCCCGACGAATTGAGAACCTCCTCCTTTTTTTGAAGTCGGTTAAAAATGACATTTTTCTCATTGATATTCTGTAATTTATAATACGTTTATAATTTCCGTAATTACCGTTGTTCAATTTTCTTTTATTAAATGTGTGGACCGCGAATGTCATTTCATTTCTTAAAATGGACCTCGAGCGAAACTAATTGGTGACCCCTGGTATAGATCATCAAACTTCCGGAGTCTAGGTAGGTGAAATTGTATCATTATAGTGACGTCACGTCAAACTTTTAAGTTTAAGCGCTGTATAATCGTCAGTTTTTGTTTGTCCAATACATATAATAAAAAATATACATGTATAACATTTTTTGGTATCTATCTGACGGACTAAATAAAAAGTTTTTTTTTATCGTCTATTATAAAATTAACAGAACACACTTGCCCATTTTTTGTCCATCCTTTCTAAGTTTCACAATCGAAGCCAGATATAAATCTATATTATTTTAAACACTCGAAGCGCACTCGACATGATTGATATGACATGCACAGGATTGCGAATGTTATGCCTTTTTATGACTTTCACTTCGCTTTCACGATTATTACATGCCAAGGTTATAAATAACATGGGGTAAAAGCTAGTTTTTAATAACTAATATGCTACATAAGTCTTTTGGATTATGGTTTAACGCCGTGTGGATTGCGGATGATAATTATGTATGTATGTAATTAACAATCTTCAGCTGTCAATCATTTTGGATCGTAACTTTGAAAAGCGTTTAGTGTATTTGAACTTTAACGACGAAAGTTTAAGGAATATTAAAGCTTGGTAAACTAGTTTATTTTAAATGTAATAATGAAATTAAACTCTGAGATTGTATCACTGTATGTATATTATATTTATGATGTTTACATAGAGTGATTAGATAATATCTGCAGAGTAAATAAACTTAAATAATAAGCATTTAGTTTAAATAATGTAGTTCAAGATTTAGCTTACTATGTGTATATTTGCTTATACATATTTGTTTAGTTATAGTTTTAGGTTTTATCTTCATATTTTTTCTTTTATTTGTATGTCTACTCGTTTCCATTTATCCTGTCAATCGCCCAAAGGTTAACTGGTAGAGATCCCCTCGGGGACAAGTTCGCCTTTGTACATGAAGCTGTAATCCTGTATCCTGTTTTTCTGTAACTATTTTATGTGCAATAAAGAGTCACACAATACAATACAATATATTTTTGTACACATACATCACGCCTGTATTTTCAAATGGGGTAGCGTGATCCTTGGCACTTCATACTGAGAGTCTAGTGTATTCAAAACGATGATGGATTCGATAACGATTTCGTTTAAGAATTAACGCGGAATTGTATGGAGTCGCGTCGACCGCGGTAGTGGTGCAAACGAAATCGTTATGGACTGCACGATGGGTTTGAACACACTAGACGTACAGTACTAGCTTTGTGAAGTTCACTCCGTCGAGTTGAGGACGTCCTACGTTGCGTTTGCCGGGTCTTTCGGAAGAGGGCAAGCTCATAAACTACTACTACACTACTACTAATGTAAAGTTGACTAAACTATGCGGGAAGCTATATAACCATAAGGGACAGCGCAGACGACAGACTTTTTGTGCGATCGAGTCTGCGGCGCTCAAAAAGTCTGCGTGCATTGTATGCCTGTACGCCGGACTTTTTGCGCGTCGTGTGCGTTACTGCATATAATTCCATAATTATGTTCTACTAGCTGTGCCCGCGACTCCGTCCGCGTGGAATAGCGACTTTGGGCGGTTTCCCCCGGTTTTTTCCCACATTTTGCAGTGTTTCTTCGCTCCTATTGGTCGTAGCGTGATGTTATATAGCCTAAAGCCTTCCTTGATAAATGGTCTATCCAACACAAAAAGATTTTTTCAATTGGATTCAGTAGTTCTTGAAATTAGCGCGTTCAAACAAACAAACAAACTCATCAGCTTTATAATATTAGTATAGATTTTTACAGACTAAAAAGTCTGTCGCGGTTAGTCTGTCGTCTGCGCTGGGTGCGTGGTGTCGACCGTGCCTCGGTACCGCTCTGCTCCCATAACAGGACATGGCTTGAAAATCTGCGTCTAACGCGTTGTTTTGGCCTCCGGATCAGCGAGATAATAATATGTTTTTACCATTATCTTGTATCCATATTTTTGTACACTGTGTTTTTTACATTTTTTTGCAACGAATTGTTACACTTGTATTCTGAAAATAATATACTTTCTGCATAGTTTCTTGCGGCGCATTTTTCTTGGATATTATGGTCTTTCCGAAGCGCTAGTAGATTCGAACATGACGTGTAAAAGTGCTCTTAGGAGCCTATTTGCATAAAGTTTTGAGTTTTGAATTTTTGAATTTATCAGTGGGGTGTTAATGAAGTTTAATAGAAAAACATAATAATGACGTAGTAAATAATGTCACAGATATAAAATCATTGTGTAAACACACCGTAAGATGGGAAACTGTCTACATTTAGTAACAAAGCTAGGTAATATTGCGAATGTTAAAGTCTGTGAATCATCTGTCTGTCGTAAATGTTTATTTATTAATTATGCTAAAAGTGGCTACGGGAAGTGAAATCGCAATAGTATCTGTATATAACGTTTCATATGCTCTGTTTACCAAATTTGAGACTACAGGCGTAATTGTATGTATGTATGTTAATTTTCACATAATATCTAGCACTAAACCGATTTCGATGACACTGTATGGAAATAGTTTTCCCCCCGAAAAATAATGTAGAGTGCCTTTTATCTCAATATTAGTTCCCACGCAAACGGAGTCGCGGGCAAAATATATCACTTATATGTACTACTAGCCAATAAAACATTATTTGAACACGTGTGTACGATACGTCAATGAAGATATGTCAATGAAGACGTACTTAAGAGGATAGGAGTCGCGCCACTTCTCCATACAAACGTAGTCCCCTGTTTTCTCCGTGAATAATGACATTAAAGCAAAAAAAAAAAAATTCTTTAAATTTGTATCTGTTGTGGCTATGCCCCTACGATTTGCTTTTATCGATTTTCTAATTTTTTTATTTTATTTTTATTTATTTAATTTAGAATATCGATAAAATCAAATCGTAGGGGCATAGCCACAACAGATACAAATATAATGTAAAAAAAATGTTTGCTCTAATGTCATTATTCACGGAGAAAACAGGGGACTACGTTTGTATGGAGAAGTGGCGCGACTCCTGTCCTCTTAAACAATCATAGCAAACCCCATAATGTCATTAAATGCATTGACATTTGTATTCTAAAGCCTGTTATAGCAAGATAATAAATACATAAATACATCAGGCTTATATTCCCAATGGGGGTAGGCAGAGCATAAAAAACGGTAGGTAGACAAAAACATTACTATTTGACGTTTCGTGCCTATATTTTTTGGTTTTAAATTGACAGGTACGATAGTGACAGGTTGTTAGCCTGTCGCCTAAAGAATACGTTAACCTATTTCCTTAGTCGCCTCTTACGACATCCATGGAAGAAATGGAGGGGCGTTGCTCTAAACTCTACACCACACGGCAATAATTAATAATACCTAATTAGATAAATAATAATTTAAAGATAAAGATAAACAAATAATAACTTCTGGGGATATCGTAAGAGGCGAGGAAGGAAGTAGATAGGTTATATTTTAACACATTCACGACCAAGCCTAAAATCAAAACATCTGCGCGGAACCGAGTAGTCTATAGCTAGTACAAAATGAACCCGGCTACCGGGTTCACGGTATCTCGCGAATGTTTTGAAGAACCCGGGAGCCGGGTCCTTGGTTCTGAATGTGTAAAGCGATAGGCTTGCAAACTTTTGTTACACACCTCTTAACATAAAACATTATGGTGCACTTCCAACATAACAACAACGTCAAACAGTCATGGTTTGATGTATTTATTTACTCTGCCTACCCTATTTTGGAATACAGGCGTGATTTAAGTATGTTCAAAGCATTGTTTTCATCATAACTTCATAACAATTCACTCTTAGCCGATTTCTGAACTCTACATTTGCAGAATTGTATATTCAATATTCGTATCACTATTTACGTAGTCATTATATTACTCATACAGAATGGTATTTAGTTATTGACACTTTTATCATAAAATATTTTAATTTTTGATTATTTTTCCCATTCATACAAACACATTTTATGAAGCGAATGAATTTCGAAAAAATACAGCAAACAATAAATTTAACCAAATTAATCGCATAACAATGAACTACAAAGTTAATAAAATAAAAAAAGACTACAAAAACCGTGAGGTTAAAAAAAAACAATAACGGTAATTTAAAAAAAAATCATTCCAAATGTGAATAAAATATAAAAATCCTCGTTATTTTAAAAAACATTGAATTAAAACATGTTTGCGATTTGATCAGAAGAACGCATATAACATTTATCAGTCCAAATAAAATTATCGAAAACAAAACTGACCTCTTTATCACAACACAACACTAAATATGACGCGGCGTGTTGTCGCCGTCGCGTCCAATCGGAGACTGCAAACGCTGATAGACGCGTACGCGCAGGTTTCACTCAATTGATGAGATATCATTGTGGCGGGTGTGTTGTGTACTTTTAATTAAGTAGAAGCCTTGTGCGTCACTTTTAGGAACTGCGGGTACCTTTGCCAGTGCCTAAAAATGACGCACAGCTGTTGGAGCCTGCAGTTGTCAATATTTTCGTAAGGCCGTAGGCTTAGCACGGCAACACATGCGACCTGTCTCGCGCGCGGAATAGACTACCTGTCACTTTCTGGGATCTCTAGTTATACAGTGACAGGTATAGTTTATCTCGTGGGTATCTCTACTCGCGCTCTATCGTGCTAAGTCGGCGGGTATACTTTCAGGTCCCGTAAATTCATAATCATCATCATCATCATCAGCCTATATACGTCCCACTGCAGGGCACAGGCCTCCTCTTAGTATGTAACGTAATTCATAATATATGTACTAATTTATATACATAGAAATAAAACGTCTGTGTTCCCAAAAGGAGTACACCGAGCACACGAAACGCCATTGACTATTTATCATTTCGTAATCACTTCTAGCATAATTTTTGGTCTTAAGTTAAGCGGTACAAAAGCAACGGGTTACTAGCCTGTCACCTATAATTATTATTCTTAGTCACCTCTTGCGACATCCACGGAAGAAAATGGAGAGGTATTATTCTAAACCCGACACCACACGGGTAAAGTGCATAAACACATTTTTGAATTAAGAATTTTGACAGAAGTACCACAGTGTATCCGTTTTTCTTCACTATGGCTTTATAGCCCCGCTTAAACCCCCCATTTAAAATAGGTAGTACAAGACATAATCCATGGTAGAGCGCGCATATCGAATGTGTCGCAAACGATTCGTCGGCGAACAAAGCGGCTGTCGTGACAGGTTGCTATCGAACGAGACCTGTCTATTACGAAATATCTAGGCTTTTATACTGGTGAAGGTATACGAGTCGCCATTTTGAAAAGAAACGGTCAACTGTCAAACTCATACATGAACGATTTTGTACGGAGAAATGACGTTTCTTGAATGATGAAACTCTAAGTATTTAATGTTTTTATACAGGGTAATTGGTGAAAACTTCAACATACATCACGCCTGTATTCCCAAATAGGGTAGGCAGAGCGTACGAAACGCTACATAGACAAATCGATGACTATTTCACGTTTTATGGCCACTTCTAGCATATATTTCTCAGGTTTTAACATGGCATGTACAATAGTGACAGTTTGCAAGCCGGTCGCCTAAATATACCTTAGGCGCCTCTTACGACATCCACGGAAGAAATGGAGAGATGTTATTCCCCGACTCCGCACAGGTTAAAGATTTTTTTTATTTTTTTATTAATGTGTCCAGTACTCGGACGTTTACCTTACTCAGTCAAGACTTTTGTTTTGTTAGTTTTACAAGTCGTTGGAATCTTTTTTTCAACCTGTATACTACCTTTTTACTTTTTGCGCGAGTGAGGTAGAGTACTTCTTGTTTTAGAGTAGAGGAAGTGAGTGTTTATTCTATTAATAGTAGCTTTAATTTTTTTTGTGTCTACCTTCTTGTAAACTTATTTAGTATTTGTCTATTGAGTTTACCTACTATACGTGTTCAATTACGAAAGAAAAAAATGGATTTAATGTTTTATAGTTTAATTGGCTTTTAACCTAAAAATTGTAGCACCCAGATAAAATAACTTGGAAATACAGGCATAAAGCTAAGTCCACACCAGTGCGCTTTCGCGTTCACCTTGCGTCTTCCTCTGACGCATGCCCGTGCAACCACCAACATCAGCGCATGCCGCCAGCGCGTTTTCATTGAGGACGGATCTAGTTTCAGCGCATGCGCTGTGGTTCCACGGGCATGCGTCAGAGGAAGACGCAAGGTGAACGAGAAAGCGCACTGGTGTGGACTTAGCTTAACGGTTTTTTTGGAGGTTTCCGTTTTTCAAGAAAAGGAAAAAAATATGAAACATTCCGGAGATTCCTATACTAAAATTATATGATAAATTAGATTGACAATGTGGTGTTTAATTTTAATTTAGGCAAAAAGAAATACATGGACCGAAGAATGGTTCGGAAACACCCAGCTCGTGGCCACCCTAATTTATCTTGTGACCTGAGATAGGTCCAACGCAAAGCATAAAGTCCAAACATACATAACATAATATACTTACGTCACACCGTCAAATAAACATATACACAGATCACGCCTGTATTCCCTAATGGGGTAGGCAGAGAACACGACACGTAAGTTAGTCAAAACTAGGACTTTTTCTATATATAGCTTAATTATTGGAGTAGGGGGGTAGGTGAATTTCAGGCATAATTTTTTTCGTCATAATTTAATTTTGCATAACCAATACTGGTACAAGCTTCCGTGAGTGGCGACCCTCACCCAACCGAAATCCTGCTAGAAAGGTACTTAGGTTACATTAGGTTAGAACTGCGAAGTTTGTTAAAGTTACCTTTCTGGCAGGATTTCAGTTCTACAAAGGTCGCAATTCTAACATAACCCAACCCAACCTTTTGGCAAGCTTTCGATTCTGTTAAGGTCGCAGTTGTAACCCAACGTAAACCTCATTTCGGGCAGGATTTCGATTCTGTGAGGGTCGCAGTTCAAACCTAACCTAACCCACCCTTCTCGGTTGATCTAGAATCTAGAAGATTTGCCTTTTTAGCGTTTCGTGTGGTCAGCGTGTAGCGTTATGTATGTATGTATGTATTTTTCAAAAACTTACATACTAATTCCCAAGAGGGGTAGGCAGAGCACATGAATTCAAAAACTCAGTGCCACGTTTCGCAATTTCAGGGTAACAAGAAGGTTAAACGTGATATTGCAGTGACAGGTTGCTAGCCGGCCCACAATACACTAACCCTTTCCCAGAGTTGACTCTTACGACACCCACGAGAAGAAAAGGGGAGGCGCTATTCTAACCCGGCACCACACGGGTTCAAAAACTTGTGTGCTTAAAAGGCAGTTAATCAAGAGTCGACCCTGCTTTGAACGCTCACTCATTCACAAACAATTAAATCACACCAGTTATGCAACGTTATCGAGACATGATGTAATTCAATAACCATATTGTTGCAAAAACAGACCTTTAAAAACTAATCTCCGACTTATTCCGCGTAAAAAAACATATTTACATTCAATCACAGACGCAAACTTTGTTTCCTGGATCGATAGACACGTAGACAATATCTTTTTTCCGTGTCGGGTTTAGAATAACACCTCTCCATTTCTTCCGTGGATGTCGTAAGAGATGACCAAAGAATTAAGCGGCTAGTACACATTCGCCGGTGTTGGGCCAGGCTTCGCAATCGGGCCAATCACGGTCCGGCCAACACACGCCAACACCCCCTGTACACATTGGAGTTGGCCTGCATTGGGCCAGCATGGGCCAATGTGTTCTAGCCCCTTTAGGATAGGCGACAGGTTGGCATGGTTTCGTCATGGTTTTGTCTAAGTACTATCGAACCAACTGATTCCTGACCCACCATAGAACCTATTCACAGTGAACATCATAGTGACATTGCATTGCTTGACAAAGGAAATGTTTATGACGTTTATTGTGACAACGTTCTATGGTGGGTCAGGAATCAATTGGTTCGATGGTACACAGACTAACGTATATCGTAATAGATACCGCGAGTTCCTGCATTTGTATGAAAACCAAGCGTGCCACTTTTTCTCTACCCACTGTAACGTCACATGAGCGCTTTAGTGATGAGAATTTGACAGTCCGAGTGAAACCGATTCAAAGGTGCCGCCGCCTTATTCTAGTTGCCACTGTCTCTAGGCACTTAAATCTAATCTAAGTAGTACAAGACTAAATGAAATCGCGTCAAAGGAAGAGCATTGCTCTCCCTTTTGGCTCCCTTTTGGCACGCGAAGTACATACACTTGAGTCATCTATTTCGATATAAGTCTGTGTCTAAGTATACATATAGCGTTTCATGCCATCTGTCCACTCCGTTAGGGAATACAGGCGTGGTATATGTATGTATGTACAATATAGTTGTAGCAAGCTCGGTGAATGACTTGATAAGAAATAGGGGAGTCACGTGAAGCGAGATAGGAAGTTCTTATACACAACTGTAGGTAAAGTATATGTCAATGGTACATTGTTATTCTGTGAGATAACGTGTCTCAGTGTGACATATATAAAGATGCAATGTGTTAATGTGTTACAATGATAATAGCCAAGCGATAAGGGATATTTCGTCGACTAGATAGTTTTTTCGTCCGTCCTCTTTCGTATGGAAAATAATGTTTACGTACCATCGCGAACAGAGATTGTTGAGCCACTTACCTATGTTTGTAACTTGGTCGTGTAATTCTAATCCAATAGCTGACACCTAGTCTGTCACATCGGTCATTGATTACACGTCTAAATTGCGAACAGTGGCAAGTGGCTCAACAATCCCGGTTCGTGATTGTACATCCATATTTCACGCCAGTTATATCAAATAGGGTAGAGTACACAAAACGCTATATCCTACTAATAAAGATGTTGTTTGAATTGTTCAAAATATGACGATAATTAAGTTAAGTAGTAACTGAAATCTACGCGGACGTAGTCGCGGGCGGACGCTAGTTCTTAGATAAAAACCATGGCTAAGTATTTCACGATATATAGCCACTACAGTTACGTATTTAGGTTTTTAGTTAAGAGGTTGAATAGTGACAGATTGCTAGCCTATTATCTAAAATAAATTTTCACCTACGAGTACCTATTTCCTTAGCCGCCTCTTATGTTATCCATGAAAGAAATTGGGAGAATTTATTCTCACTAGAAAATCATGACAAACATTAGGAAATGCAGGTTGTATTCTTATTTTTTTTAATTTTCCGCTCATTTTTCTTAATACTTTCTTTTCATAATGACATTCTCTTAGCTAACAGACACAACAAAAACTATCTTTGAAAAATTGGTCCATAAATTTCGACGCCGTAATTGATTAATTTTTATGTTAAGCATGAAAAAAAACGTCTGAATCGTCTTTAAAAATATTTTACAATGAAGATCTCACATCTCTACATTTTTTTGAATACTTTTTAAACAGAATAAGGCATACAAACAAAAATCTACATTTAAAGCGTTTAGGTACTTCCAGTCTGTAAAATATTGGTTTGTAAATATTTACTTGTTAGTATTAAATACAATATATTCCTTTAAATATGCATTTGTTGTAAGTACGTACCTACTTTTATTTGTCGTCTGTGTTCTTTGTTTGCCGACGGGCCATTGGCCCCGCAAAAGTTAACAAAATAAATACCTAAGTAATTAGTTTACTATTACGGAAAATAATAAATGTGTTCTTAATATAATTTCACGATAAGATACCTTTAGTTACACTTTGTACAACTGTCACGAGCGGATTGAGTACCCACTATGTACAATTGAATATAATTATCTACTTACATATGTAATATTTACATAAACTCAACTACTACAAAGCAATAAAATGGATCCCATCAAAAACATTCTGTAAAAAATCTACCCAAGTCTCGTTGAAGCTGCTTGTTAATCTCTAAAAAGTAATGAAATCTAGATATAGTTGTGCCAAGTCTAAGGTTCCTTACTGCGATTTCTTTATTATTATAGTTAAAGTTGTGTGCCTTGGCCGTTGAACATTTTTTATACGTTAGTGGGTACAAGTCAATTTTGTTAACATGTAATGTTGCAACTACCTTGTTTGTTACGCGAGATAATAGCCCATACTGGTATGGGTAATTGGTATAAAGTGTTCAACGGCCAAGTCACACAACATTAACTATAATAATAAAGAAATCGCAGTAAGGAACCTTAGACTTGGCACAACTATATCTAGATTTCATTACTTTTTAGAGATTAACAAGCAGCTTCAACGAGACTTGGGTAGATTTTTTACAGAATGTTTTTGATGGGATTTCACTTCTTTTTGTAGAAACGTGAGCATATTCATTAATTATGTTAGATTTTCTTATTTTACACATTTACTTATTTTTGCAAATTATCTTTCTTTTCTTTTTTCCGGTTTTGATCTCGTACAGTAGGAACAGTTTTTCGTATTGCCCATTCGCGGTCCTTAAATTAGAAGATGTGTCTCTCTACGCTGGATTTTTGCAATTACAGTCGATTTTTTTTATGTACCAGAGCAGCTCAGGGTCTTCATCAGATACTTCAGACCTCAGATTTTTGACATCAAATGAAGCGACCCACTAAGTTGAATATTTTTTGTAAAAGAAGTGTGTCGATCTCTATAGTAGTTTGGTTGGGCTCTAGTGTTTTCACCAGGTACTCCAGATCTTCGATTATCCTAGTTTTTACATTTTTCCCTTTATGTAGTCGTTAATCCCTAACCATGTACCAAATTTCAGCTCTCTGAGTTAACGGGAAGTACCAGTTCTATTTTGATGATCATGAGTGAGTGAGTGAGTGTCGAAAATGCGAAACTTTGCTTTCGCTTAACTTCGGAACTGAATTACCTACAGACTTGAAATTTTGGATTTCAAGTATGTAGTTATAGCTCACTAGATGACGAAAATTTCAGCGTCCTAGTATTATCCAGAGGTTCTCAAATAGGGGCCTGAAAATGCCGCGAAATGGTTCCAGTAAAGGATGGTACGGCAGTGCTTGCTTTGCGCTCGACTTGGTGGGGGCACTGCCGTGCCCCCCGATTCAGAACAGACCTCGTATTGTGTTTTGATAAGTCACAAATTATGTCCTTAACATAATTTTCAAGACAAAGTACAGAACTTTAATGTACTTAATCTAAGATAACAGAGTAACACCTCCATTTCTTCCGTGGATGTCGTAAGAGGCCACTAAGGAAATAGGTTAAGGTATGCTTTAGACGACAGGGTAGTAACCTGTCACTATTATACTACTTCCATCTGTTTTCCAACCTAAAATCATGCTAGAAGTGGCTGCGAAGCGTGAAATAGTCATAATCATTGCTTTGTCCATGTCACATTTCGGGTGCTCTGCCCGCCCCATTTGACATTTGACTCTACTACATTTCTACCGTGAATGTAAGAGGCAGATAAGGAAAATAGGTAAAAGGTATACATGGTGCTCGTGAGCATTGCATTTTACTATTATTAAGGCACGTTTATACGACATTAGCAATTATTATGTATGAAAATTATAAAAAAAAATCGTGTTTCGACCTAAGTTCATATAACATTTACTACTTCTTATAGCCTCTGGAATTCGTGGTTGAAATCTCTCGCAATGCTCACGAGCACCATGTATTTTAGGCGATAGGCTGGCAACCTGTCGCTATTTTTTACCCCTTTTATCTAAGTTGCCATCTATTTTTAATTTGATTAAATTTATTTCTAAAAACGTCAACAACTACAAACGACGTGACGGTATCGGTTGTAATATTCGAAATCATATGAAAGACGGCGCATAAAGCACGGGCTGAGGAAAAGCGTGGTATTCATATACCATCACGTCACTCCGCTTCCGCTGTTAGTGTGTTCGGAGCTTAAGGCCACCATTCCACCAGATTTGTGCTATATACGATGCTACGGATGTGTTTGATATCCACCAATCATATTCATCGGTGCACATAGCATAGCACCGGTGGTAACGGATATCGTAGCGCAGCTTAAGATGATAGGAGTCGCGCCACTTCTCCATACAAACGTAGTCCCTGGTTTCTCCGTGAATAATGACATTAGAGCAAAACATTTTTTTTATTAAATTTTTATCTGTTGTGCCCTATGATTTGCTTTTATAGATTTTCTAATTTTTTTTTATTTTTTTTTATTTAGAATATCGATAAAAGCAAATCATAGGGGCATAGCAAAATTTTGCTCTAATGTCATTATATTCACGGAGAAAACAGGGGACTACGTTTGTATGGAGAAGTGGCGCGACTCCTATCCACTTAATACATCTTCGCAGCATAGCTGCATAGCACATCTCTGGTGGAAAGGCAGATTAAAGATAGAAAGATACAGGGCCTTTAGTAAGGTCAAGTTTGGCGGAACGTTTTCGTTCTACAACTTGGAGAGGTGCCAAGAGCGATAGTGGAAATCGCGGCGACGTAAAATGACTGAATCACTTGTAATGACGATGACGTGACTCCGTCAACAAAAACAACTTGTTTTATTAACCCGTCAAAAACTGTTTTTGTTTCCTTTGGGTTCTTTCAGTTAAGAAAATTGTGATTGGCTGCGAAGTGCGAATGCTTCGACGGTAAAGATTATTAGTAATGGTTTTTAAAGCCAATGATACACTAGGGGACGAATGTCCCACGACACGTGTCTCCATTGCAGCAACGTCGGGTGAAGTAGCGCGACGTTGCCGGACTTCGCTCGATATGTCTGGCAACATAAGATGACATGTAAGTGGATATAAGTCGCGCGATGTCTCCAGATATGTCAGGCGAAATCGGTCGGCTTCGCTTGACATGTTCCCGGTACATGTCGTGGGACATTTGTCCCCTAATGTATCCTTGGCATGTGACTATTACAAAAGGCGTTATTGTATGAGTTGTAGTTCATGAAATGAGCCAGTGGCGAACTCCCTCAACTAGTTAGTGATGCGAACAACAGTAGGTATTGATACAAGTCCAAAGTAGACAGACGGTAATAACCGCCCGGTAAAACACGCGCGTCTCATAATGGTTGGAAGTAAAAATCGTAAAAGCTAATGGTAGATTATAGAGATTAGTGACAAATTAAGGCTTTGCTTTATCTAAGTTAATCTAACTATTTCTAGGGTTCCGTACGTCAACAAGAAAAACGGAACGCTTATAGGGTCACTTCATCCGTCCATGTCCGTTTGTCAGCCATTCATCACGACCATTTTAAGGACGCGTGGAGGTAGATATCAAGTTGAAAATTGTGTTAAATATTTGCGTCTACAGTCCGTTAGAACTATGAAAAATCAACCTTCTAAGCCAATGCAATGAAAAGACAGCCTTTTGATTCTCGCAAGGGAGTCAAAACAAACAGTGTACTTTCTGTGAACTCAGAATTTTTAAATTTAATACGAAGCAACGTCTTTAGCACAGATAAAATTTCTTCACTACAATGATACGTGATCGTCTTCAGAATACAAGCATTTAGGTGTACCTATTCGAGACCTTCAAATCCTTACTTCCTTACTAATATTATAAGTCAGAAAGCGAGTTTGTTTGTTTGTTTGTTTGTTCCGCTTTCACGCCGTAACTACTGAACCGATTGCTTTGAAATTTTGCAGACGTAAAGATAGTAGTCCGGATTAAATAATAGGCTACTTTTTATCCCGGAAAAATTGATGTTCCCGAGGGAAAACAAAAATATAGTTTGCTTGATAGATCGATATCGATCGATGACCGATCGATAGATGATAGATCGATGGCGCTGTGTGTCGTTTGAAACGATAAGTTTTCTTATAGTTGTGCTTTATACCGCAATTTAATCGAGTTCCACGCGGGCGAAGCCGCGGGCGGAAAGCTAGTATAGAAATAATTTCTACGAGTCATCCCATCCCATCATACACCCGTACGAATTAACTGTGCACCTCGCGCTGTGACGCGCAGTAACAGCAACAGGAGATTAAACGTATTTAGACGATGAAAATGAGAAAACGCGCAACGGGAACAAAGACTCTATCGCTACTGAGCGCTTGCGGCGAATGCGGGGCACCGCGCGGGGCAGCGGGAGAGGGGTTGCATTCCAGCGGAGTGCACAGTTAATTCGTACGGGTTGTAGGTAGGTACTAAGGGTTTTCATACTAAGATACCTCAAATTTAATACGACTAATTAAAACAAATGAGTTAGGACATTATATTTGTCTACCGATAGCTGACTAAGAAACACTTATTTTGTATCCCCATTTTGATTTCATCCTGTATTCATTAAAATCCATTCCTTCCTTATTATCCATTTCTTCTGTGGATTTCGTAAGAGACGACTAAGAAAATAGGTTTAGGTATGCTTTAGGCGACAGGCTAGCAACCTGTCACTATTATACTACCTCTTCTATCTGTTTTCAATATAGAAATGGCTGCAAAGCGCGAAACAGCGTTTTGTGTGCTCTGTCTGCCCCATTTGGTAACATTGGTGTAATTGTATGTATGTATGTAATCATTAAATCCGCACTAAATAGTCTAGAACAAAGACTTATACTTAATTTCATTTATTGTGATCGTAAATGTTGAGTGATTGGTCTCGTTTTGCGCTCAATTTAAATTGTACGCAATTCTTAAGGCAATAAAGTTTCAAAGAGACGTCAAAACCGGCCAAGTGCGAGTCGATCCCGCGTTTCAAGAGTTCCATGCCAAAAACTACAAAAAACACATACATACATACATACATATTCTCACGCCTGTATTCCCATGAGGGGTAGGCAGAGCACATGGATTCGGAAATCCAGCGCCACGTCTAGTAAATTCAGGGTAACCAGATGGTAAAACGTGATATTGCGGTGACAGGTTGCTAGCCCATCGCCCACAATACACTAACCCTTTCCCAAAGTCGACTCTTACGACACCCACGGGAAGAAAGGGGGAGGTGCTATTCTAACCCGGCACCACAAAAAACACGTTTAATTTAATTATTCACTTTAAAAGATTAATTATAAAACTACCTCCGTGTGGTGCCGGGTTAGAATAGCACCTCCCCCTTTCTTCCCGTGGGTGTCGTAAGAGTCGACTCTGGGAAAGGGATAGTGTATGGTGGGCGATGGGCTAGCAACCTGTTACTGCAATATCACGTTTAACCATCTGGTTACCCTGAAATTGCTAAACATGGCACTGGGTTTATGAACTGATGTGCTCTGCCTACCCCTCTTGGGAATACAGGCGTGAGGATATGAATGTATGTATAAAACTAAATATTCCAAGAATATTTCAACTGTCTACCTGTTACTGTTATTTATATCACCAAAAATCAGTAGTTATTGCGTTAAAGAGTAACAAACATCCAAACATACTCACAAACTTTCACATTTATAATATTAGTAGGATAGTAGGAAGTAGGATGATTGTGTTGTGGGAGCCCCCCTTAAAAATTTACTTTATTTCGTTTTAGTATTTATTGTTAGTAGTTAGTTGTAAAATTACAAGTCTGCCCATCACTTCTTGAGATACAGCCTGGTGACAGACGGACAGACGGACGGTCAACGAAGTCTCAGTAATAGGGACCCGTTTTTACCCTTTGGGTACGGAACCCTAAAAATGACAGGTTGTCTGTCTTGACGAGTTGAAAAACGCGTGTTGCCGTGCTAAGCTTACAGGAAATAGTAAAGGCAATTATCTTATTTGCTTTTGTTCGTTTAATTTTAAAAGTAGAGACACGTGCAAAATAAGAGATAAAAGATTGTTTGTTTGGTTACTATGGAAACCGACCAGTACTATCTACAGATTGACTGATTGTTAAGTACTTTATTTTCCGTTTGGTGTCGGGTTTAGAATTACACCTCTCCATTTCTATCGTGGATGTAGTAAAAGGTTACTAAGGAATTAGTTTTACCTTTTAAGCGACAGGCTAGGTACCTATATTACTATAACTGCTACCGTAGAAATCCAGAAAATATTTGCTAGGAGTGGTAACAAAATGCAAAATAGTCATCGTTTTGTCTATGTACCGTTTTGTGTGTGTTGCCTTCCCCGTTTGGGAATGTGAGTGAGGCGAAAGAAGTATGCCAGAGTAGGAGCCAATGGCGCTCTGTTATCTCTGCCTACCCTAGGGAATAGGGCGTGACGTTTGCAATACATACATACATATTCTCACGCCTGTATTCCCGAGAGGGGTAGGCCGAGCACATGAATTCAAAACTCCAGTGCCACGTTTAGCAATTTCAGGGTAACCAGATGGTTAAACGTGATATCGCAGTGACAGGTTGCTAGCCCATCGCCCACAATACACTAACCCTTTCCCAGAGTCGGCTTACGACACCCACGGAAAGAAAGGTGGTGCTATTCTAACCCGGCACCACACGGGTACGTTTGCAATTTGTGCTAATAATAGAATTTCGCATGTTTTCATTGAGGCTGATGGGTCGAAAACAATGAGTCAATTGGCAATGTCACACAACAAGACAATTAAAGATAAAAACAGCGGCTTATGCGGCTTCTATTGGGGTTAGATGGATCAGGAATTCTTAGGATTGACCCTAATCTGAGATGTCATGGCGTCACCAAAATTGACGGCAATTGCTTGTTATTCCTTTACTTCTTTTTGATTGAGAAAAACTGCTACGCTGATTAATTGTGCTAATTTCGCAACATGGGAACGTTATTTTTATGTTGTTTGTTTTTTCGCTGGCTCTATTTCCTCATTTCCAAAGCGAATTGAATTGTAATTAACTGTAGCAACTGAGATCAAAACTTATTTAATGGGCAGCGCAGACGACAGACTTTTGTGCGATCGAGTCTGCGGCGCAATAAAAACTCTGAATAGCGCGCAGACAGTTTCCATTCAGAGTTTTTATTGCGCCGCAGACTCGATCGCACAAAAGTCTTTTGTCTGCGCTGCCCCTTAAGGGACATTGCCGTCTCGTATCGGGTTTAGAATAACACCTCTTGTTTTCTTTCGTGGTTGTCGTAAGCGGCGACTAAGGAAATAGTAGGGTAAGGTATATTTTTGACGACAAGATAGAATCCACTGACTATTACTAATACAAAACCTAAGAAAGATGCTGGAAAGTACAAAACGTGAAAGGGTTATGATTGTCTATGTAACGTTCGTGTTCGGTGCCCCATTAAGGGAAAACAGGCGTATGTATTAGATGAGACCTTAAGGGTCAATTCACACCGAGACGAGACGCGACGCGGCGCTGCACGAAAATTTTTAATGCAACAACTCAAAATATACTTTATTCTTTACAAGATAAGGTTCATATTTCATTGTCAGTATACATAATACGTAGCGCAGCGTAGCGCTGCGCCTCGAGACGTAGCGCAGCGCCCCGCGGCGTAGCGCTACGTCGCACTACGCCGCCCCCCGCGCGGTGTGCGGGAGCGGTGCTGCGCGCGTAGCGCTGCCAACTCAAAATATACTTTATTGGCTACGCGATAAAGTTTACATTTCTTTATGAGCATTCAGCCTCGACCACGCCTCGAGACGTAGCGCGGCGCCGCGCTGCGCAGCGCGAAACCACTGGCCGCTTTATGCATCGTCGCGCCGCGTCTCGTCGCGTCTCGTCTCGGTGTGAATTGACCCTTAGTGAACGGAGTCAGAATCTAAAGGTAAATCTGGATATCATTATTGCAGCAACACTTATTACTGTTTGTTATAATGTTCTCAATACAAACGGTATCACCATTTGCGATGACACCTTGGGTTTGCTTAAAAACGTGTGATTTGACCGATATAAGTCTAATCTTATTATAAGTACTTTTAATGAGATGATGCATACAAATAATTAGCGCAAGAGTTTAAGCAAATTTTGAGCATAACTACTCCGCTCTGATTTGCTAAAAACTTAAATCGTTAAAGTCATCAGTAGATGTGGAATAGATAAAACGTGAAGACAGTACAACGTGTCGTTACAAAAATACGAGTGGTAAAGCAGAAAGGGGGTCAAGTGACCCATTATAAGGAGTCAATTTACAATAAAAAAAAAAAAAAAAAAACACTATAATTCCATGTATAGAGTTTGCAATCCTATTTGAATGAAATTTTTTAAATCCGTCAAAGAAAACACTCTGTTAAATAATCTCTGAGAACTGCAATTCAATTAAGTGGCAGTTTACTATAAGGTTTACAATTTTCTTCGTCTTAATAATTTATATCTTTTACCCGGTATTTTGTAACTCTTTGTATAAATCGTGGCAGCGTGTCCGGCCAAGTTCAAACATGCAGGAACTGGCAAAATAAAAGCTATTTACTAGACCCATTTCTAGATATCACGTGACGTTCATTTGTGAGGTGTCGGGTTTAGAATTGCATCACTATTTCTTCCGTGGATGTCGTAAGTGACCCCAACCATGACTATTTCACGCTTCGTAGCCACTTCTACCATAGTTTTAGGTTTGAAAACGGATGGTAGAGCTATAATAGTGACAGGTTGCTAGCCTGTCGCCTAAAGCATACCTAACCTAAACCTATATCCTTAGTCGCCTCTTACGACATCCACGGAAGAAATAGAGAGGTGTTCTATCCCGACACCACACAAAATGAAGATGTATATGTATGTATGTATTTAATAAACAAACGTGACACACAAAACCAAACACATGCAAAACAGTTTACAGATTGGCGACATGGCGACACATCTTCAAGCGAATGGCAAAGGAGTTAATACTACCTGTACTCATAAAGTGTGCTCACAATCTTTCTCCACGTAGTCTGGAGCTCTAATTATTATAATAATCTTGTAATTTTGTTTTATTTCCCGTTTTCTCAAAGCCCTACTGTGTCCCCGGAACTAGCGAACCAACTGCCGCGTGCTCACTGTTTGTTGGCACGTTCTCAATGACAAATATCTGATAGAATGTTACCGATTGACAGTGCAAGAATTGTCTGCTAATTGTCATTTTATTGCCTTTCTACGTGTTATTTTGTGCGCTTGTTATTTATGTTTAACATCTGTCGGTATCTGCGGGCTATTTTGTAAAGTTAGCGCTTTGAAAGATAAGTGTTTTCTTTCGTCCATTCATTTGAGGGAACAAAGTATTTAAAGTAAAGTAAAAAAGTCTTGTACAAGGAAATACGTTAAAAAAACCGGCCAAGTGCGAGTCGGACACACGCACTGAGGGTTCCGTACAAACCGATTACAACGCCATCTAGTGACAGATTTTCGAAGTAATGATAAATTTTAATTTTATTTATTAAAAAAAACTACTTGGTAGATTTTGTTCAAACCAATTTTCGTTGATAGTTTTTATGGTAATGTAAATCGTTTCGTTGATAGTTTTTATGGTAATGGACAAAGTCGGATTTGTCCTAAAAGGGATCTCTTTCAGCCAACCTTTGAGTAGTAGAGCAGCAGCAATTTAGGGAACAACAAATGGAGAAGTTCATTGTTTATAAACGTTTATGATTGTAATACAGTAAAATATGACTATTAAATAGAAGAATATAATAGATATAGAATAACTCCCACAGAAGTAATTAAAGAGCTGTGATTCACATCCTCTTCAAAACTTATCCCTGAAGGTGAAATTTTCGTATTTTGCTTTTACTAGAAGACGGTTTCCGTGAGTTATTCTTAACTCAGCTAATGCCATCTAGCGGTCTGCGGTTAAAACGTTTCCTAACACCGCTATTTACAAATTATACCTCTACTAACTAACTCCTAGTTATCGTTACAAGTACAACTTGTAGAAGAACTGTTTGCAATATTTGTAAAAACTTCAGATCTAAACTACTTAACAACGATAAAATCAACGATAGTAAAATGAGGATTTGCGAATTTAGGCTTCTTATAAAATGCGATTTTAAAGGCATAGTGAAAACGATTAGTCATGCATGCATAAATCCTACTAATATTATAAATGTGAAAGTTTGTGAGTATGTTTGGATGTTTGGATGTTTGTTACTCTTTAACGCAAAAACTACTGAATGGATTTTAATGAAACTTTACAGTAATGTAGCTTATACATCAGAATAGCACATAGGCTACAATTTATAAAGATTTTGTGTGAATTTTCCAAAATATGACGATAGGAAAAATAGTAGGATTCCGCAATTTTCAACGTAAAAAGATATAAATTGGCATGCGGGCTGTGACTAACAAGATCTCTTCTGTGTTACCCCGAATTTAACGCGAGCGTAGCCGCGGGCAAAAGCTAGTATTCAATAAACATCAGTTACATAAAACAGGATACAGGATAACAGCCTTATGTACCTTATGTACCATCGAATCAATTGATTCCTGACCCACCTTAGAACCTAAACACAGTGAACGTCATAGTGACATTGCATTGCTCGACAGGCGAAATCTCTATAACGTTTATTGTGACAACATTTTGCGATGGCTCAGGAATCAGTTGGTTCGATTGTACAAAAGCGAACTTATCCGCGAGGGGATCTCTGGCAGTTATGTCTTCGTAACAGGTAACCCAGTTTACGGTTAACAAAAGTATTTAAAATCGATGAAAGAAGGATAATAGTGACAGTTTGCTGGCCGATCTAAACCTAGGTACCATCGAACCAATTGATTCCTGACCCACAATAGAACCTATTCACAGTGAACGTCATAGTGACATTGCATTGCTTGACAAAGGAAATCTTTATTACGTTTATTGTGACAACGTTCTGCGGTGGGTCAGGAATCAGTTGGTTTGATAGTACATATCCTTCGCCTCTTACGAAATCCAAGAAAGAATCCGAGAAATGGACGTAAATCTATATCAAAGAAAGAACATATTTTTACAAATTAACGAAAAAGAAACGTGCAATGCTGTACATTTAAGCTAAAGTATTCAAAATGAAACTTTCGATTGCATTTTCTAGAAAACCGGTCCGCGCGACATACTGACAAATTAAAAATGGCTGGCCGCATACCTAATAAGGTCTTACTTGTTGTTTTAGCATACATACATACATCATACCTGTGTTCTCAGATAAATAGACAGAGCGCAGGAAACTTAAAAAAAAACCATTCCATGCTTAAATAAACAGCCATTAATATTGAAAACAAAATTAAACACGAACATTATTAAACATTTTTGATTGTGTATATGTTTATTGTATATATATAAAACAGTTTTTATTATATTTTCATAAGTTTTAAAAACGATCCGTATACAAAATTATAGAACAATAAAATCAATTTGAAATAATAATTACATTACATTTTTTAAGATTGAATAAATTAAATTAGATTTGAAATTATTAAGATTATTACGTGAATTGCTTTCATAGGTAATATAGATTATTTAGAATTATTTGTATGGACCCCTCTCAGGTGAAGGCCTCCAAGGCTTTCCATTTGTCTCTATTCTTTGCTGTTAGTAGCCAGTTTGTTCCTGCGATCTTTTTAATGTCGTCTTCCCAACTCGTGTAGGGTCTCCCCACTCTACGTTTGCCTGTCGGGCCCTTCCATATAGTTACATTTATGGTCCACCTATCGTCTACAAAACGAAGGAAACTTTAACTAGGCAAAATAAGACTATTTTACGACTCGCAGCCACTCCCAGCACAATTTTAGGTTTAAATGTAGATGAAAGTGTTATGACAGTAAGGCCGTGGTCGCCTTCATCCGCCGCCCGCGGCCGACAACGGCCCGCCGCCCGCGGCGTCTGAATGGTATGTTCGGGAT